>DWLH01000899.1:0-15594 GCA_018249795.1 Heliconius telesiphe telesiphe
GACACCAGAGCGAAGAAATGGAAATATAAATTTAAGTAAATATTTCATCTCCTCGAGTGGGGATCGAACCCACAACCAGTCGGTTTTACAGTCACACTTTGTGCCACTGCGCCACGACTGGCCTCATGACTTATTAAGAAAACGTGTAAAAATTTTTACGTGGCGGGATTTGAACCCGCGCCGCTTTGCAAATCGTCCAAATTCCTTGGAATATATGGATAATATGTATTTTTCTTTCTTAAGTGGGGAATAACACTTTAAAAATGTTTAAAAATATTTAAACAAGTATAGTTTCGAAAATGTAACCAACGCGTTAATTATGCTTAGGGACTAGTGAGCTGCTCGCGGCTTGGCCCTATTGAACTACATAATTATTTATTTACCCATCTATCCCTATGAAGATAATCTATCTTCTATCTTCTATATATATAAAAGGACATGTATATGACTGACTGAGGTAAGACGCACGCACAGCCGTAACCGCTGTGCGTAGAAACGTGGAATTTGGACAGATGTTTATTTTCATAATCTGGACTTCCACTAAGAAGGGATTTTGAAAAATATTAACCCTAAAGGGATGAAATAGGGGTTAAAAGTTTGTAGGGATTTTTTTTTAAATCGGCACCGACTTTTATAAAATTTGAAATTCAGACTCTTAAAAACATTTCATTGAACACGTGTTTCATGTTTTTTTAGAATTCACCCCCTAATAGTGCAAATAAAGGGTTGAAAGTTTGTCTGGAAAAATGTTTAAATCACCACCGATTTTTATAAAAAACTAAATTCAGACTGTTAAAAATATTTTATTGAACACGTGTTTCGTAGTTTTCTTTGAATATTCACCCCTAAGAGTGCAAATAAGCGGGCGAAGCCGCGCGCCCACTAGTATATTATACATTGAAAACTAAAGTTTCAGTTTTTTGTACAATTTTGCCGAATAAAATACTTTAAATTGATATAATTGATATGATTGTTGAGGCCAGTCGTGGCGCAGGGGCACAAAGTGTGGCTGTGAAATCGACTGGTTGTGTTCGATCCCCACTCGAGGAAATGAAATGTGTATTTACATTTATATTATCATTTCTTCGCTCTGGTGTCAAGGCAAAACGCGGCGTTGAGTTCCGCCACTCAACACGCAATGCCCCCAGAACTCGGCGGAAAGTGGAGGACGCGGAAAGGAGTGTCAACATTAGGTTCCCTCTGCTGAAGCTGATTTATTTTTAAATTGATATAAATTTTTAATTATGGACGGTATGAAATAAAACAAACGCTAAATTTAAAGGTAAGTTTTCCATAATACAATAGTGAAAACTACATTTAAATCGCACAGACAAACAGACAAACCATTATTTTGGGTCCTATTATATTGATACATGCTCCCAAAAAGAGATTTTCCCATATATCTTTCATTTTCAACTTAAAAAACAACACGCAATGCCTCAGAAAATTCGGCGGAAAGTGAAGAACGGAGTGTCTTAACACTATGCCTACCCTGCTGTGTGCGGGAATCCTTCATGTTATTATTGTTTTAATATTTGAATAATTATCCTTTTAAACCTTTATGCTAATTATTGTTCTTTCCGATATTCATAAAGTAAATGATACGGACTAATATCTACTAGTAATTTTCCACAACAATTTTTCGACTTTACATTTTAGACCGAATATATAGGTGGTACTTAGAACTTCTTGGTTTTCAATCTGAATTTATGCCTTTTTTCATGTAATATTTACCTATATAATTACGTAATGTGTGATGGTGACAATTTAATTAGACGCCTCCAAATATTTTGCATATCAATAAAGAAATAAATGACATACATATATTTTTTAAAGTAACTACTATTTTTTTAAATCGTATATCTTCTTGGTGAATACTATCCTTTTTTTTCCCATTTACATACTTCCGTTTCACTTTGCTCCGAAATCTTGAGGCATTGAGTGTTAAGTGGCGAAACTCAACGCCGCGTTTTGCCTCGTTACCAGAGCTAGGAAATGATAATATTAAATATTTCATTCTCTCCTCGAGTGGGGACTGAACCCACAGTCGGTTTTACAGTCACACTTTGTGCCTACGGTACGGTAGATATACTTTTTTTTATTTATTTATTATATGTAATCTATACCTATATAGAAATATTTTTATAATATGGAATAATTTGACATATTTGACATGTTTGAAACCGTACTTTTGACATTCAGTAATAAATGTAAAGCAAAAAATTGTTAAAATATAAGTACCATATAAAAAGTGATATCCGTTGTTTTACAATTGCCTATACTTTTTAATGAATAAGGTATGATTGGTGTTATTTATATGTAATAAGAATTTGTCAAAGCTTTACATCAAAAATTGGTCAAGCGCGAGTCGGATTCCTCTATGAAGGGTACCATTACATTATTGTTCTTGATATGCTATTTTTAACCGAGTTGAAAAATGAGGAAGTTCTCAATTCGACCGAAAGATATTTTTATTGAAATTAACCCATAACTTTCTAACCATAACATCCATTTTGTTCAAACCGATTTTTTCATTGAATTCTAATTCTTCTTTTCCGTCCGTAGTTCAAAAAGGGGAAGAGGGGCATACTTTTTACCACTTTAGAAGCGAATATCTCACAAAATATTTGCATAATCAAAAAACTTTCCTAAAATCCTCTATGCTATTTAAAACGACCTATCTAATGACACCCCACACGAAATATTCTCTCGATTTTTTTTTTCATCCCTTATTTACATGTATGGAGTGTTAAACTTGATAATTTTACGTTCAAAATCATACAATATACAATCTAAGGTAAAACTGAGTTTACAAACATACAAATATGTCATCACAATGACATAAAATTAGCAAGTAATAAATAATCCTAATATAATGTGTTTTTTGAGTGCAAAAGAGATAAAATACTTTTTTGCTAATGCAATTTTTTACTGTGCCGTTTACTGAGTGACAAATGACAAGCTGTGTGATAGTAGACATCTATTGTTAAACATTTTTAAAGTGTTACTCCACACTTAGGAAAGAAAAATACTTATTTAGAAAACGTATAAAAATTTGAACGTAACGGGACTCGAACCCGCGCTGCCTGGAAACCGACCTAAATAAGTAATAAACATCTACTTGCCAAATTTCAACAACCATACCCAGTAGTAGTACCCATAGTTTCCGAGTAAAACAACTGTGACATACGGACGGACAGATTGACGAAATTATAATTGTACCATATTTTGTCGTTTGGCTTCGAAACCATAAAAACGGTTAATCCCACTTTTTATAAAGTTGCTTATACATATGTAAGCAACAATACAACTTTAATATGACTGAATAAGGCCACTGTATTTTTTTACAGCTTTATGCATCTCTTATATAAGTGTTGTATTTATATTTCCATTTCTTCGCTCTGGTGTCGAGGCAAAGCGCGGCGTTGAGTTCTGCCACTTAACACGCAATGCCTCCAGATTCCGGCAGAAAGTGGGGAACGGAGTGTCTTAACACTAGGTTCCCTCTGCCTACCCTGCTGTGTGCGGGATACAGCGTGAAGCTGATTATATAAGTGTAGGAGAATTAGCAAAGATAACTTAATATTGTAACTATCTTCTTCAGGTCATCAGTCCATCTGGTTAGAGGGCGGCGTATGCTCCTTTTGCCAAGATTTGATCGCCGTTCGGAGACGTTTATTCCAAACCGATTATAAGTCCTAAAAATATATCGTGCCCATTGCCACTTCATTTTGCTGATTTTTAGAGCTATGTCCAATAACCTTCGTACGTCTACACATTTAATTGCTTCTGATTGTGGCGTGTAGAGAAATACTAAGTATAGCTCTCTCCATCCTTCGATCCTCAGCGATTTAAGAAATATTCCATGTTGAATAATGGGTACTAAAAAGTACGTGAGCGTAATGGTTGTGGGTTCGATCCCCACTTGAGGAAATCCTATCACATTTACTGTCACTTTGTGCCCCACACAACTGATATAACTTAATAAGCTAAAAAACAAGACCGGAGAGACCTTTCCATTATTTCTGCCTATCCAACAAAATACTTTAAAAAACACTACTATTTGCATAATATATTTTACCTGGTATCCTTGCAATGCACAGTGCACTTAAATAATTATAATTTAAATATCAATTATCAGTAAATCAATAAATATCGCTCGCAGCCGATCTCGAAAAATATGGACAAATTATTTATTATCTTATAATGTAATATTAATAATATTAATATGCTAATAATTTAAAAAATATATATAAAAAATTTGGCTCTAAATAAACAGAAAGTGACGATCGGAGTGACGGTAAATGCATAGTATGTGGTTAAGTATATCTTATTATTAACATATATTTTTAGAATAATATAAAGCCAGGCAACATTCTTTGTTAATACGTGGTAAAGGAAACAAGTGCTTATACAGCGACGACTCGCCTTGAACTACTGACGTGAATAGTGCGTTAAAAATGGCGTTGGAAATAGACAAATATGTGGGAAAAAGATATAAGCTAAAATCATCGGAGAACTTCGATGAATATCTTAAGGCTATTGGTGAGTGATTATTCTTAAGTTTAATGATTTTTTTTTAAACTTTTTTATTAATATTTTTGTATAAAGTAATATTTTTTTTTTGTTAACGTTACTTCTGAAAGTGTTCTTCAAAGTGTATTTATTTTAAGTGATTGTAGATTTTTTATTTTTTATTAAAAATAAGATAATAATATCTAGTTTTCTAAATATCTAATTTAATCTGTACATGAAGTTCTCGCTTTAAGTGTTGAACTTAAACTTATTATAATATAAATAACTAATCTATAGAAACTTCGAATTGAATATAGATAAACATTCTAGAACAAAAGAAATAAAAAATAAAAATTAAATAAATTTAAATTAAATTAGCTTCAGAGGGACCTTAGTGTTAAGAAACTCCGTTCCCCACTTTTACCGAATTTTGAAGGCATGTTGAGTGGCGGAACCAGAGCAACAACACCAGAGCGTTGAAATGAAAACATAAATTTATTATAAATATTTAATTTCCTCGAGTGGGGATCGAACCCACAACCATTACGCTCACGTACTTTTTAGTACCCATTATTCAACATGGAATATTTCTTACGGATGTTATCCTTAGTCTAGTTAATACAAAAGTAGGTACTGTTTTGAAAAGGTAGCGTAACTGTTGTGTCAATAATCCTATTATTATTGTGTCAACACCACTTTTTCTTTAAAAGGTTAATATGAAAATTATTATCATGAAAAAGAGAACGTTAGTCGTTATCATTTTTATATCAGTTTCACGCTGTATCCCGCACACAGCAGGATATGCATAGAGAACGTAGTGTTAATACACTCCGATCCCCATTTTCCGTCGAATTCTGAGTGGAGAAATGAAAATATTAATTAAAACAAATATTTCATTTCCTCGTATAGGGATCGAACCCACAGCCAGTCACACCTGTCCCCATGCGCCACGACTAGCCTCACGTTTCTCATTAATTTTTATTATTATTATTTTTTTATCCTTCGTTCGTCGTCGTCGTCGTTTTAAATGATTATGTAGGTTTAAGTGTATTTAGGAAAAAAATATTACTCATTTAATATAGTTAACTAAGACAGAGGCCAGTCGTGGCGCAGTGGCACAAAGTGTGACTGTAAAATCGGCTGGTTGTGGGTTCGATCCCCACTCGAGGAGATGAAATATTGACTTAAATTTATATTTCCATTTCTTCGCTCTGGTGTCAAGGCAAAGCGCGGCGTTGAGTTCTGCCACTCAACACGCAATGCCTCCAAAATTCGGCAGAAAGTGGGGAACGGAGTGTTTTAACACTAGGTTCCCTCTGCCTACCCTGCTGTGTGCGGGATACAGCGTGAAGCTATTTTATTTTATTTTTTAACTATACTGTAATCCCTATCCTGTAGAGAACGAATTGACGCTTACAACACGCGTTACTATAGCAACGTGTATGACACTTTATATAAAATTGTATACAGGGTGGAAGTGTCAGCACCACTTTAAATGAAACCACAGTTTTAATTACTCTATAAAAGCCTAATACAAAAAAAATTCCAAAAATGAAAAAGTATTTTTTTCAAACCAAATAAATAATAAAATTATTGCTGTAATATAAAACGCCATTTGTCAAGAACGACGCACGCACACATAAACCTATTAAAGGGAAACCGCCGCATACGCCTCATTCCGAAATCGAGTCGTAGGTATTGGCGGCAAAGTTCAAAGTGCCTTTAGTAGTATTTTTGTAGTTGTATGTGTTTACGTTATTGGTATCTATGCGTAACTGCGTCACACGAAATACAGGTATGGATAAACAACGTGATTTGAAAAAAAATCTACTTGAAAACCGTTGAGGTATCTTGATTTATTTCTTTAGGTATGGGTTTAAAATATTTTACCCTATATGCTGTTCTCGTAAAAGTAGCGCTGACACTTCCAGCCTGTGTTGTCAAATATATGTTTATTTACTTATTTAAACACAAAATTTATTTAAGATAAAAATAATAAAAAACGATTATAATTTTTAACAAAAAAAAACCGATCATATAACCAGAACCTAACTAAACTCTCATTAAACTACCCTTGAAGTACATCATTTCCATTGAAAAAAGAATCATCGAAATCGGTTGGCGTGATATCGTGTTATCCATTGGTCGCGCACATACCTAATGCAAATTTTAGACTTATCTCATTTTCTTATGGATAACATTGTTAGAAATGGACCAAATTAATATGGAACCACAAGGAAAGCACCAGCTTTCAAATAAAAAAGAATCATCAAAATCGATTTATTCAGTCAAAAGTTCTGAGGTAACAAACATAAAAAAGAAAAAAAAATCGAATTCATAACCTCCTCCTTACGGAACTCGGTTAATAAATGCGCAACATATGGTGTGTGCAACATCATGCACTTTGGTGACATTTTAATGCTAATAGAACTTTCTTAATATAAGTATATTCTAAACTTAGCAATTTTAAATGTAGCGGTGGTAATTAAAATTTTAAAAAAAAACAAAACTAACATTTAAAAAATCTTGGGGAAATCTGACTTTAGATAATACATTCGAACATTCTTATATAATCTTGAAATATTTCTTTTTAAATTTTATTAATGTTAGTGTGTGTTATATTTATGTTATTAGTTAAATATACTTTTTGCACTCCTTCTCTATATACTATAACTGTGCCAAATTTCATTATTTTACCTAAGAGCAATTTTCGTAATAAGGTTATCCAAAGTTGTTCCTTCACTTCATAATGATAGCGATGATTTAATAATAGTTATCAAATATATTAAGAAAACGTATAGAAATTTAAACGTAGCGGAATTTGAACCCACGCCTTTTTGGCGGTTCCCAAAGAGGCGCGGGTTCAAATCCCGCTAGGTTCAAATTTATATACATTTTCTTAGTAAGTATGTTATACTTATTTGATTTACTTGTTGTTGCTATGAATTCTTCTATAGTCATAAATATTCAAATCAGATTGAACTTGTTAATCTTTTCATGTATATAATATGTATTTTAATACCAACTATACAATATATAAGTGACTGGACTCTTTTAAAAATTAATATTAATTTCAAAGTCAATATTTAAAAATAATGGTTGTGGTAACCATTATTTTTAATAACCTTAAACGTATAAAAATTTTAACGTAGTGGATTTGAACCCGCGCCTCTTGGAAACCGTCCAACCGTCCAAATTACTTAAAATACCGATAACTACTGGATGGTAGTGAATAAACTTCAGCATGGTAATAGTTCAAAACCTAATGCATCTTTTGGAATTTTCATCATGGAGTATAAAGCAATTTTAATAGGAAAAATAACATAATTATAGTTTTTTTTTTTAGCTTCACGCTGTATCCCGCACATAGCAGGGTAGGCAGAGGGAACCTAGTGTTAAGACACTCCGTTCCCCATACTCCGCCAATTTCTGGAGGCATTGCGTGTTGAGTGGCGGAACTCAACGCCGCGCTTTACCCTCGACACCAGAGCGAAGAAATTAAAATATAAATGTTAATAAATATTTCATCTCCTCGAGTGGGGATCGAACCCACAACCAGTCGATTTACAGGCACACTGTGCCCCTGCGCCACGACTGGCCTCATTATAGTTTTTAACAAAACTAATTTCTTTATTTCAACCCATAATCAGAACTTTACCAAACTTTTATCCATCAAACTACCCTTGATGTGTATACTTTTCAATAAAAAAAGAATCATCAAAATCGGTTTACCCAGAGAAAAGTTCTGAGGTAACAAACATAAAAAAATACAGCCGAATTGATAATCTCCTCCTTTTACAGAAGTCGGTTAATAAAATCTGAAAAATCAAATTTCGTTGATTACTCGCAAGTAAAGATAAATTATATAATTTTAATGAAAAATATTAACGAATAAATCACTTATCTTCCTATTTTATTCAAAACAAAAACGCAAATTTATTATAATACCTATATATTTATTATAATATTATATGATTTATAAAAATATAAATATATTTTCATTTCTTAGCTCGGGTGTTGAAGCAAAACGCGGCGTTGAGTTCCGCCACTCAACACGCAATGCCTCAAAAAACTTGGCGGAAAGTGGGGAACGGAGTGTCTTAACACTAGGCCCTCTGCCTAACCTGCTGTGTGCGGGATACAGCGTGAAGCTGATTTATATATTTTTATTATTTATTTTAATTTAAGATAGGTAGGGGGAGACCTCGGTTGACCTCCTAAAACACAGTGTCAAGATACTGCAGGAAGGTCACGTAAAATGCATGAGGACTCCCCGGAAGGCATGTATGAAGAGGTTGATGACAGTGGACGAGGCGAAAGATGTATGTAGGGACCGTTCGGCGCTCCGTTCTCTCTGACAACCCCGCTAGGGATAAAGCGTGAACTTAAATAATTACAATTTTTAATAAAAAAAGACCAACTTCCACCGGATCCCATACTCAGATTCTAACCAAACTCTCATCAAAATACCCTTGAAGACTTCGAAATCGGTTGACGTGATATTGAGTTATTCGTCCATTTGTCGCGCACGTACCTATTTAATGCAAATTTAAGACTTACGTAATTTTCCCATGGATCACATTGTGAGCAATGGGACCACACGAGAAGCACCACCTTTAAAATAAAAAAAGAATCTTCAAAATCGGTTCACCCAGCCAAAAGTACTGAGGTAACAAACATAAAAAAAATACAGTCGAATTGATAACCCCCTCCTTACGTCGTCGGTTAAAAAATGCAATATAATTGCGTTGCTCCTTTTCTTTTCAATGTTTCTATTATTTATATCGATATACTATCAAATATGGCTTATTTTTTATGGTACATATTATTAGGATATCAGAGACGTATGTAAATGCGGGAACAGAGCCGCCATCTCAGTACAGAGTGACCTCTAAAGAATATAATTATATATTAAAGTGAAAGAATAAAAAGAATTTGTGATTCCTCTATAATATATATTATATAGAAAACATTATTCTACGTTCTCATAAAAAACAGCTTTAATCCTTGCATATAAAGGTATTCTCCTGTAAGACTCATTATGGCAGAAGTTTAAAGAAATTAATCTATTGACAGTTGCATCTCAATATATTTTTGTAAATGTTATGTATGTAAAAAAAAACATTAATAATTTTACCAAAATTGGTGATGTGCATAATATTAACACTAGAAATAGGCATAATCTTAGTGCACCTGTAACTCGGTTGCATCGAATACGCAATTCTTTTATGGGACAATGTGTACGCTTTTACAATATATTAAATAGGATCCCAGAAAACGTCAGAGAATTTTCTGTATCACGATTTAAAAAAAATGTGAAAAGACGTTTGTGTGTTAAAGGTTAATTAATTAATGATTTTATAAATGATAACACGCCTTGAGAATGAAGTGCTCGCTCCAGTCTATTTCAAAAGTATCATTGTCACAGATAATTAAATATGTATTTGTTTAAAATTGATTTTAAAAAAATAGGACCCGCTGAGTTTCTTGCGCCGGTTCTTCTCAGGTCTGAGGCATTAACTTTAGTGAACTGGTGGTAAATTATTTGACGTTCAATAAATTAAGCATGTACCTTCTTATTTTGAATAAAATTATTTGAATTTAAAATTAAAAATTAAAAATTATTAGAATTTGAATTCAATATAACTATTTACAATTACTATGAACATTAAAACGTCGATATTAATGTGGCATTACAGTGTAATTTTGAACATTTTGAATATATTTTCACTGATATGATAATTAGTTGGTGAAAAACACAGATAGTCTATGTTTTTAATTTAAAAAAATAATTTATTAACTATAAGAATGTTGATAGTGTTTCAAAAGGTATAAGAATTATAAAAATGTGTAAAATATGCTTCCTTTGCATGAGTTGTAATAACTATTGGTTAAAAATTAATATAAATATTAAATATGCTCAATTATATAGAGGCCAGTCGTGGCGCAGCGGCACAAAGTGTGACTGTAAAACCGACTGGTTTTGGGTTCGATCCCCACTCGAGGAGGTGGAATATTGACTTAAATTTATATTTGTACTTCTTCGCTCTGGTGTCGAGGCTAAGCGCGGCGTTGAGCTCTGCCACTCAACACGCAATGCCTCCAGAATTCGGCAGAATGTGAGGAACGGAGTGTCTTAACACTAAGTTCCCTTTGCGTACCCTGCTGTGTGCGGGATACAGCGTGGAGCTGATTTAGATTTTATTTAGTTTATTATTCCTTAATATTAATCTACACACTTCACATATTAATTCACTTATCTATGTCATTTAGGATAGACAATGCGTTTCTAGTACCCTTTCTCTTAATTATTTTAGATATTTATATGTATATTATCAGAGAGGCACTCAGTTGTCGTAACTTTGCCATATTGATGGGGGGTCAAGGTAGTTTTATCTTCTTTTTATAGTATTTAACGTAATTTTATTGTTATTTAATAATATATAATGTAATCAACTACCTTGTGCTATTACAGCCTGCGCCATTTTCTCGTGTGTATTATTTAAACAATTCATAACCAAATTGTAATAAAACATTTAAATTATACATATTTTACATGTCATTTATTATGTTGTTATTACTATACCTTCACAATTTTTTTACAGCTTCACGCTGTACCCCGTATTTAGCAGAGTGGACAGAGGGAACCTAGTGTTAAGACACTCCATTCCCCACTTTTGATGAACTCAACACCGAGATTGAGAATTGAGGCCAGTCGTGGCGCAGTGGCACGAAGTGTGACTGTAAAACCGACTGGTTGTGGGTTCGATCCCCACTCGAGGAGATGAAATATTTACTTTTTATTTATATTTCCATTTTTTCGCTCTGGTAACGAGACAAAGCGCGGCGTTGAGTTCTGCCACTCAACACGGAATGCCTCCAAAATTTGGCAGAAAGTGGGGAACGAAGTGCCTTAACACTAGGTTCCCTCTGCCTACCCTGCTGTGTGCAGGATACAGCGTGAAGCTAATAAAAAAAAACTGCGATTTGCCAGATAATACCAGAGTGAGGAAACGAAAATATCAAATAATTGAACCTACTAATTTGAATTGGAATATAACCCACAATCATCGCGTTTACAATAACGCTTGTGCCACTGTGCCACGACGACCTCCATAAATTTAGCAATAAAATGATTACAGAAACAAAACACGTTTTAAGTGCTCCAGTTTATAGTAATTTAAAAATTACTTATGTTCATCGATCGTTGCTGTTGTGAAACAAATAGGCGGACTGTGTTATTATTTTATGAATATTTTAGTCAAAGATTTATGTTAATTTTTTTATGAATTTATTAAGAATACAATTTTGAGACTGTGAGATAATTTTCATTCCCGACTAAGGAAGGGTTATGTTTTTCGCGCGTATCTTGTATGTATGTATGTAATATTCTTTATTACCTAATATCTCCAGAACCGCTGAACGGATTTACATATTTGAGGTATCGTTAGATTTGTATTAGCAGCCCAAGTGTTCTTAGATGGGTGACGTTAAAAAAAAAAATCATGGCGGCTGTGGGACGCCATTAGACTTAGTGAAAAAAAAAAATCGTTTCGAATACCACAATATGGGTATCAAATTCAAGAGCTCAATACGAGGATTTCAAAAAGGTAAATAATGGTCATTACCGTAATAAATTCTAACAAAAAAATGAAAATAAAAAAAATATTTGTAAAAACAAAAACCCCGACTACATAAAACTAAAAAGAAAATAAAGTAGCCCAATAGTTTATTAGGATTAACAGTCGGGACCTATAAGTAATTCTTCAATCAACAAAATCTTTACCAGGAACCCCGCATAATTTAAAGAGGTCCCGACTCTATCTATCCTGCTGTATGTGTATGCGCGATACAGCTTGAAAGTATTTAGTATTTATCGGGGCGGTAGGTATTCGAGCCCAGTAAGCATGATTTTTCCTCTTCTATCTTCCAGCGCAAATTCCAAAAATTCGCTTTAACTGTTTCGGAGATTAACCCGAACAAACAGAGAGAGAGAGAGATGTACAACATTTTTAAAATTGTTCATAAACTTCAATTTTATTTATACGATTACATTTTTTTTTGTTATTAACTTAATACAAATGATTCAAAGTTATTATTTTAATGACGCTTAAATATCACTGGAATCGTAAACATAGATATTATCAGCAAGACCTTGACTATGGTGAACGAGACGCATATTATTCATTTTTTCCCTCGTCAGATGATCTTGTTTTATGCCATTTAAAGATGTAAAGTAGTTCATATTCTAGTTAAAATTATTTGAATATATAAAAAAAATTGCTAATAAAATCAAAATTTTTGAAATGTTTTTGGAAGATTTCTTTGGAAGGAAAGAAAAATTATGTCTATAGTTCATAATGAGGCCAGTCGTGGCGCAGGAGCGCAGGCGTGTGACTGTAAACGCGACAGGTTGTGGGTTCGATTTCCAATCGGTGAAATGAAATATTTAACTTTCTTCGCTCTCGTATAGAGGCAAAGCGCGGCGTTGAGTTTTGCCTCTCAACGCGCAATGCCTCGAAAGTTAACATTAGGTTCCCTCTGTCTACCCTGCTATATGCGGGATACAACATGAAGTTGAAAAAAAAAAAACCTTGTCTTATATTTGCTTTATAGTTAATACTTGTAAGTGAACCGTGTGAGTTTTTGATACATTGAGATTTTTTAAATGCTATACAATTCTAATAGGCAATAGCTTGTCGTTTTAGAGTCATTGTGACAATAAAAAACGGTCATGTGCGAGTCGGTTTCGCTCACCATGAGTTCCGTACCAATTTCATGATTGTGGCTGTGGGTCAATGTTACTCATAAAAGGTAGACTAACTTAAATTTGCACTCATTTTGTATGAAATTAACTATAATCATAAGTTTGTATTACTTTTTATCTGTAATATAATATAATTTTTCATTATTTAGTTCTCATTTCTTGCAAAATTTAGTAATAGTAGGTCTACGAGATCCTTATAGGTTTTGATTACGTGGCGAATTCCATACAAAATACAGCAAAAAAAATATTCTAGTGACAATATAATTTAAAAGACAATATCCATATATTGAAAACTTAAGTTGCAGCAAATAAAAAAAATAAAAAAGGAGCAGTTTTGTTGAACCAAATATTTTATATTTTTATATTTATGAAGCGGCTTAAATGAAACAAAAAAAACGCTAAATATTAAAGTAAGTGTGCCAAAATATAAAAGAGAAAACTGCACTTAAATCAGTTCAGCCGATTCCGATTAGCGTGAACAAATGCACAAATATACAGATAAAAATAAAAAAAAAATGGTTATAGAACCCATTCCATTGATAAATGTCTGTGATAATAGATTTTCTCAAATACCTTCCATGTAACGATGATAAATGCTTGATGAGTTTTGATTAGCTATTAATATTTAATAGAAGTGGCATAGCTTCTAATTTATTTTCTATTCTTTATTAGAACTCTACTCTACTTCTTCTCTATGCTTTCTTAGAAAATTTCTGGAGATTTGTAAAAAATATAAAATGAACTGTCTTGTTACAATACCTACTTTATAAGTAACTTAACAAGATTTAGTGACATTTTTATCTATGTATTATTTTCGTCTTCTTTATCTTAAAATAGAAATTTAATGTAACATAAAAGATTTTTAACAATTTTAAAGTGTTATTCCACACTTGGGAAAGAAAAGAGCCTTCTGGTAACCGACATTCTCATCAAGCTACGTCGGAATTTTTATATGCTTGTTACAACTTATTTATGTTGTTAGCATGTATGGCTTAGTGGTCAGAGCGCCTGGTCGGTTTCCAGGAGGCGCGGGTTCGAGTCCCGCTACGTTCAAATTTTTATACGTTTTCTAAATAAGTATTTAACATAAAAGATTACATAAAATATCTTATAATATTCTGTTACAGATGTGGGCCTAATTTCTCGAAAACTTGGAACATCTTTGTCTCCATCAACAGAGCTGTCAAAAAATGACGACGGTTCATACTCTCTAACATTCGTTACACCGATACGAACTGTTGTTATAACATTTAAGGTTGGAGAAGAATTTTCTGAAGAGAGAGCTGATGGGGTTAAGGTCAGTGCAAAACTTTTTGTATAATAATCTTACAAATTGTTTTGTATAGTACAAGGGTCTTTTTTTTAGCTTCACGCTGTAGCACACAGCAGGGTAGGCTGAGGGAACCTAGTGTTAAGACAGTCCGTTTCCCATTTTTCACCGAATTCTGGAAGTATTGCGTGGTGATTAGCGGAACTCAACGCCGCGCTTTGCCTCGACACTAGAGCGAATGAAAATATTAAATTTATTTCAATTCGTCGAGTGGAAATCGAGCCCACAACCTGTCAGGTTTACAGTCACACGCTTGCGCTCCTGCGCCACGACTGGTGGCCATGTTAAAAGTGTTCTAAATAAAGATATTCGGCTGATTGGGTGTCATATTGTATATAATATTTAATAAATAAAATATGCAGTGTGGCGCCTCTGTCGATAAATAATATATATATTTTTAATTCAATTCAGCTTCACGCTGTATCCCGCACACAGCAGGGTAGTCAGAGGGAACCTAGTGTTAGGACACTCTGTTCCCCACTTTCTGCCGAATTCTGGAGGCATTGCGTGTTGAGTGGCAGAACTCAACGCCATACATAATATAAATAATATTCCAATTTGATCAATTAAGTTCGATTATATCATGAAGTAGTCGCTCCTACTTTAGTTGATCGTATCGTGAAATGATAATATTATGTTATCACTGGCCTGGTCAATGCATATCATGAAATAACCTATGGATATTTAATAAAGCATTTCATGAAAATCTACTTTTTTCATTTTGTTCGATAATTTTATAAAATCGTCGATTCCGCAATATATTTTTATATGAGGTCGTGGCGCAGAAGCCCATACCACAACCTATCCCACTCCAAATGAAATATTTCATAGTTTAGTTTGAGTCCAGTCGTGGCGCAGTGGCACAGGGTGTGACTGTAAAATCGACTGGTTGTGGGTTCGATCCCCACTCGAGATGAAATATTTACTTAAATTTATATTTCCATTTCTTCGCTCTGGTGTCGAGGCAAAGCGCGGCGTTGAG
>DWLH01000900.1:0-15593 GCA_018249795.1 Heliconius telesiphe telesiphe
ACATTAAATTATTCATATCAAACCAATAAAGAATATGGGATAATGCACTATTCACTTCGTCATAATTTGTTTTATTTCTGTCTACCTTAAAAATTAAAGAGGTATCATCTGCGAAGAGTACAATATCGCATATGTTCTTTGCATAAAAAGGCAGATCGTTAATATAAAGAAGAAATAAAACGGGACCATAAAGAAGAAATAAAGGGGGAAATAAAAGGGAATAGATCCTTGTGGAACGCCCATCCTTAGAGGAGATCCAGATGGTTTCACATTATTAATACTAACTTTCTGGATTCTTTCGTTTAGATATGAGGCAATAAGATCAAGGGCAGTATCCTGTATACCACTATGTGATAGTGGGTCTATTCTATCTCCATTGGGTGAAACTAATTATTTTGAATGAAACTATTTTAACCGGATTATCCGCATATATTTGGATTACACATTTTTGGAAACCCGACGTTTCGAACACTTTGCAGTGGTCCGTGGTCACGGGTAGACTGAGGTGGCATTCGTCAGTCAGTTGACATAATTATTATATCAGACTACCGCCAACGTCTTAATTGGTTATTATTAGTACGTAAGACAATTAAGGAATCGTTGGCGGTAGTTTGATATAATAATTATAGTTTCATTTAAAATGTGTAATAATCGTGAAAATCAAAGAACCTAATAGTTATTTTGATTTTTTTTTAACTCTGCCTACTCTGCTATGCAAGAAATACAAATGAAAAATATCATATATAAATTTTCTATAATTTTGCCATTTATTAATTATGAATCTTGTGAATTTCCAGAATTGGAGCACGTACCTTGTGATGGAGCCGTCACTGGGCCGTACTCGAGCGTAGCGGGGACTACCCTGCCCATCGTACTTTTAACTACGCTAGCGATGACAATCGCTCTATAAACAGCCAACAATTTACGTTTATTTAATATTAATAATATGAAAAATCTTATAGAAATTATTAATGAACGGCACGGGAACTTTGAAATTAGGTATTGACACTGCAAATGCTATTATTACTAAGAATCTTGTTATAGTTCTATTTCATAGTCCCATAGCAAGGAAATAATAGCGAAAATTGCATTTTATATTATAGTAAGAAAAACATATTTTATAATCACTGTATTTAATTGTAAGGAATGTAGTGCTTAAGTGAGTAGCTGTCACGATGTTCCTTTACCTGTAGATCGTAGGTATCGTGGAAGGTGACCAGGGCCGGAGTACAGAATCACAGACACGAAGAGACGATGAATGGATTTTTTTATAAATAATGATTACATATAAAAAAATTTGAAAAAAAAAGTCAGAAAAGGGGTATTTCATAAAATATGGAGACAGATTTAGCCCCTGTCTCTAATAAAACTGGTCCTGGATATAAAAATTTCGTTCGGGAATCCCCGTTCGTTTAACTGTGTGTTAGGTTAACTAGAGTTTAACATCGGCTTTAACTATTGAAGCGATGCTCAGCTTTTAAGGCATTGAAATTATTCTCTAAACATATCAATGTGTGCCTCTGCTTGGATAGCAAACGATACATATCTATAGGGCGATTTTAGAATTTTATATTATATCTATATATTTATAGGAGTGTACGCTGTGACGAATTTTTATCAGTATATATATTTACTATTTAGGCGCTATCGATTCGTACTACAAGGTGCGATGAACCACTACTTATGATATCAAATTCTTATGACTTCAAAACAAATAATTCTATATTTTGTAAATAAATCCTTCTAAATTAGGTCGCTGTATCCAAATGATACAATTTTCTATGTACGTATGGAACGGTTATATTGTACCTTAGATTTTAGTAGTTCTAAATATTGAATCACGTAATGCATTTTACACGAGGTAACTATTCTTAAACCAAAGGCCACCACATATAGTGCTTAGTGTTCGATTCCATTATAGCAAAGACTTTTTTTACAGTGGGAAAAAAATATTTAAAGATGTTTATTGAAAAAAAGAAAAGGTTTCTAATGAACTATTAATTCAGTTTAGTATTAAACAAGTGATCACACATACTTATATTATGAATATTCTAAAAGTAAGTAATGAAATTAGGAAAAAATATATTAAATAAAAAATACATATAAAATAACCAGTAAAAGGTTAATTTTACCAATACATATCAATATATAATAGTAATTAATAATTATAAAAAATCAACAAATATCTGAAAACTTTTTAACTGTAGCATAAAAATGCTTTAAGAGGAAATTATCTTATGAATTTAATAAAATTTAAAACATGGTATTTGTACGAGAAATGAGTCGTGTGGAATTAAAAGTCTTCACCAGTCAACATCAAATAGCATTTGTACAAAGAAAAAAATGAAAAGAAAAAATATATCAACATTATTTATATTTTATGCTATGGTAACACTTATATATATTTTTTTTTCATTCATTAATTTCTTATCATTTAATCATAAAAAATATTGCTATATAGATTTTATACGACACAATCTGTTTTAGCGATAATTTTTTATGCGGTTGTCAATTACTATCTTGAATGAGTTTAAATAGATAGAATAGTTTTGCACACTACTTATGTGCCATATGGTGTTGCCATGATTTATTTAAAATGTATAATTTTGTATAACCAAGTTATTAAATCGGACGGCTCTACATTTTTTGTTTGTTTTTTTTCATATTACAGCATATTGGTAAAAGAATTTATGGAATAACAAGTATAGTTTAATTTGTTTAAATTAATAGATTAAAATTCTATCAGAATATTAATTACATTAACTATTGAATGAATAAATGGAATTTATTGAATTGAGCATGCATGTATATGTTTTACTTGTGGGTAGGATGTCTGCAGACGATTTTACATAATGTGCACTAATTCTCTGATCTCATATACAGATATATTTTTTTCCTTTTGAATTTTGACATGAAATTCGTGGTTAGGTACGTTAAAACCTATTTATTTTTTCACTTATATATCTGTATTAGAGGAAATATAGTAGTCCACGTCTTATTAATCTGTTGAGAGTATGTTGTAGTGTCATTTTATACTGGCATCTGTGCACTGAATAGTATTTCAAGGAAGTCCTTCTCAAGTAACATAATTATGATAACAAGGCACCATCTCGCTTTTTCGTCGAATTAAGCACAATTTGAGAAGTTGTATGGGATAGCTTTAATTAGTTGTAAATTAATAATGAAAATAAATATGTAGTAACTGGCAACACTTGACATATAGTTTTCCATAGTTCATTACATACATAAAAACTTAATTTAATTATGTTATTGCAATTCTTTTTTATTTCTGGTCTTGTATATGTATGTGTAGTTTTATTTTGTACAGGCCTAAACTAATTTTAACAAATATTGACGTAATATTCTTCAATATATATAATCTGTGAATAATAATTATAAGAACAATTGTTGACGTTTAGAGTAAATCTGTTGCGTTGTTTGTGATTTATAACTAGTTTCATGTATTCTTTTTAAATCGTTTTATATTAAATTAAAAAATAATAATAATTTAATAAAGTTAATTAAATTGCATACTATAGTAAATATAATATTTAGGCATTAATTTTCATGGCATTTTTTGCGCACTCCAATGGTGATTCCACTTCAGTTTATAGTCTAGAACTATTAGTATACATAAAACTTTATATAATTGATAAGGTAGAAGTAGAAACAACTCAAATAGTATACATTGTTTCTCTATACAGTAATAGAAAAAATATTTTAATTTAAACAATTTTCCATTTAAAATTATACTAATTTACATATTTACAATAATGTTATGAATTATTTATCTTAAATACAGACATTGTATTCATAAAATTCAACAATATATCATAATGATCATAATAAATGTGTAGTTCCTTAGAAAGAGTATTGTTTGTTAGAAATTAAATGTTTAATGTTATTTGTGTGCTTTTATATGTTATGCAAGAATTGATGTTGACACTTTTAGGGAGGCGTAGGAATAGCTTAAGGCAAACTGTGACCTAATTTTTTTTACAATGTTCTTAAAAATCAATTATTTGTAAAAATCGATTATTTGTTCCATAATTTATTAAAAAAAAACAATAATTAACTTTCGATTGAATCTAAGATCTTTCATTTTCAATTGGTTTTACTAAGTTACAATGGCAATTTATTTTCCTAATAATTATTTTGTATTTGTAAAATGTATGTATATATTGTTTTTAATATACATATATGAAAAAAAAATATGATAACAGATTTTTTATAAATTAACATGAGATTCAATTTATATTGAATAATTATTTTCAATCAAGTCACAGTTAAAGCAAACATCTGCGTTGTAAACAAAATTTCTTTCAAAAATCCTAATTTTCTTTTTCAATTACATTTAAATTAGTTAATTATGAATAAAACTATATATTTTTTATGATTATCATTAATAATAAATAACACTGTCTTTTAACATTTGTATGTAGGTATTGCTTAAATTAGGTGCTATGTAATTAATGTATACATATCGGTGTGCATAAAAATACATATTAATCTGAAATGCAAATGACATTGACAATATCAGAATAACAATTTTGGATTTCAATGTACGCTGATGCTTTAGATATATCTCTGTTATATTGAAACTTGGTCTACGATGCTTATTATTATTAAAATATACTTTATTTAATATCTTTACTGAAAATATTGTTAGTTCTGGTCAAAGTATAATATAAACAAGCCCAAGTAATTAAAATACTCAACTGTTTAATTTAATGAACTTATTAATTTTTTTCTAATATCTTATAGAAAAGATTTACAACTCACAAGTTTATAATTAATAACACAAGTTTATAATTTAATACTTAGTTTTAACATGACAAAATTTTCTCAATTCCATATTGACTAGTAACAGGAGTGTTTCCCATTTAATTAACTAAAATTTATTTTATTCCCCCACATTTTTTACGTACAAATTGACTGTATCAATATTTTAAAACTGTATTCGGAACACTAAAGTAGACCAAGTTTTTTAATTAAATAATTTCTTCCTATTTAGTTGTTAATAGTAAATTCTATTATATGAAGAAAATAGATATCAATTATATCATTGTTTGAAAATGTACAGTCATCGCCGTATTTATAGCTTTGTTAAGCTTAAACATAGCTCCTATTAACTGGTTGATATTTAAATTAGATCACATTCTATATTATATAATGGTTACTTAAATAATATTATTGTTAGTGTTTGAAATTAAATAAAACATTTTATTGTAAAATAAAATAATTTGTTAAATTAAATATTGCGTTGACTGTACATGAGCACTTTATTCCATTTGTAGGCGAAGCAAATATTTTTATCAGAATATTTTAGATCATAGTTATAATTGTTTGCTTTAAATATCAAATAACATATCTTTATTCAAACAATTATTCAATAAATTTTAATTAAATATTTTAGTTTTATTTAACACCCTGTATGTTTATTTTCAATTTTAATGCTATAGAATCAATTACAGTAACAAATTCCAATTACATGGTTTAAACGTAAAAAAATATAGGTAACATAGTATTATCATGTCATAGACTACATCAGCTAATAGGTTTCTTTAAACATAGTAGATAAAAAATATACATTTACAAAAATATACAAGATAGGATTATCTGCAGTCTTAAGAGAAAAAACCAGACAAGCGTGAGTTTGTCTGGCCCACCGAGGATTCCGTACAAAAATTGGAGATTTCAAGCTTTTCAGAAATTCTATTTTAACTTAGCCAGACCTCGATTAGACCAGACTTTCATCTGATACCTCACTTAACTAGCGGCTTTAATAGTAAATTGTAAAGCTGTAAAGTTTTCAGATTTATGTAAAGTTAGTAAAATGTAAAGTTTCAGATTTATTCCTGAACTATACCTGTAGATTCTATAGCTACCTGTAGATTCTAGCTGCCAAATTTCATAATTCTAGGTCAACCAGAAGTATCCTATTTATTTTGATTCCCATTGTAGTGCCGAAATACGTTGTGATATCAACGGCCAAATCTTTTTTTAAGTAAATGTAGAAGTACGATTTTTGTCAGGAAATCAAGATATGAGTATATGGTTTGAATTTCAACTCGATATCTCCAAGCGTTCCTGAGAGAACAGCTCTTTTTATTGATAGACAACAAAGTGATCGTATAAGAGTTTCTTTTTTCTTTAAAAGATACGGAACCTTACAAATATGTATATTATACAATAAATATGATTATAGGGTGTTATTAATTATTTAGCAGTAAACGCGACGCTGGGTTGGTTTCTTACTCGGGTGAATGAATTATTTCATATTTTCATTTTCTTGCTTTGGTAACGAGACAAAACGAGTGACGTTGGGTTGCGTTTGCAGTAAGCAAAGTTGCTTCTTACTAAGCTAAATATGGTGATACTCGCGAAGGTTATAAATAAAACAAGTTTGTTTAAGAGTTAATTATTTATATACAATCAACACCGTAATCAATATAAATTGGAAGCAACAACGTATTTTGAACGGCTAAATTTTTGTTTGAACCGGTAAAAAGTTTTTAAATGGCATCATTCAAGTAAATCAGCTTCAGCGTCCCGCACACAGTAGGATAGGAGGAGGCAGAGCGAACGTAGTGTTAAGACACTCCATTCTACAACCTCCACCGAATTTTTGGAGGCATTGCGTGTTGCGGATAATATAGAATAATGTGAAATTTAGCAGTTTCTCTTTAAAAAAGTAAAAATTTGCTGCCATTTTTATATTGGTCCTGTACAAAAAAAAACAAACGTACCCACTCTCGTACCCACTCGTGCCCCATTTTTCTTGATTAGTGTGATTGCACTCATTTATATCAATGTATGAAGAAAACTTATTTTCATTTTCTTTTAAATGAACGTATACTGTTAGAATTTATGTATAAGAATAAGCTCTTTGTGTTGGAAAATATATGAGATTTTTTTTTAAAATATATATAGTATATAACAAAAAAAATATGGATTCGATTCATAATAGAGGTAGTAAGTGTGTAATTTTTATAAATTCTGTCTGGTAAGACATTATGCGGCCTTGAATTCCGGAACTAAACACAATGTCTTGAATTTCGGGGAAAAAAAGAGAATACAATATGTACATTTACTTCTTTGTGCCTGTCACCACGCTAAAAGTGAGAACTTAAGTAAAAATATGACATGGCAGGTATTTTGAGACGAGTTAAATGAAAATGAAATTGTGGGACATTATACCTACTCAGAAGATTTATCATATAATAGAAAATATATATAACTTGTTTTTTTAGTTTCATGCTGTGTGTTAAGACAGCCGTTTGCCACTTTTCCGCTGAATTCTGGTGGCATTGCGTTTTAAGGGGCGGAGCTCAACGCCGCACTTCAACTTGTTACCAAAGTGTGTAAATGAAAATATTAAATATTTCGTTTTCTCGAGTGGGAATCGAACCCACAACCTTTCGAAGCGTTTACAGTCACACGCTTGTGCCTCTACGCCACGACTAATGTTATTAATGCTCTAAATAATTTGTTAATAGATTTAACTTTGCACCGTAGGCGTCGCACCGTAGGCGTTGTTCAAGAGGCGGTTTCCTGAAATTAAAAGTTCACCAAAGCCAATATACAAAGTTTTTATTACTTTAATTGTTTTAGACCTGTTCAAGTATTACACGCAAAACAAAATCTCAAATACAATAATAACTTTTAATCACGTTTTTACGCTTCATCCCGCACACACAACGGCGGGCAGACTGAACTTAGTGTCAAAATCCCGTTCTATGAACTAATTCGTGCTAAAAGTAAATGGTTAAAGCCCGACGTGGAGCAGGGGTAAAGTGTGCCTGTAAATGCGACTGGTTGTTGGTTCGATACCCACTCGAGAAAAAGCAAAATATTTACTTAAATTTATATTTCCATATTTTCACTCTGGTGGCCAGGCAAAGCGTGGTGTTGAGTTCCGCTACCCAACACGCAATGCCTCCAGAATTCGGCGGAAAGTGGGGAACGGAGTGTTTAAACACTAGGTTCCCTCTGTCTACCCTGCTGTATACGGTATACGTTAAGATGCTTTACAATACCTATTCCACATACTATACTGTCATTCTCACGAGTTATATTTTAAACGTACTGTCTCTCACATGAGCGGTATTCGAATTTACACCTGCAGCGCGACAAACGACTCCATATAAAAGTAATTACAGTTTATTTTAAGTTAGAAAATAGCATTGTCACATACAGTAACGATAATATTATGTTTTTCTTTTGAAATTAGTTTGTTTTATTTTCTTTTTAAATGTGAATTAATTAATGAATATATGAATAATGTGTGAGGCAAGCTCATTTTGTGTTTACTGAAGAAACTTGTTTTCAAATATAATTTAAAATTCTTAAGCAACAGTCAATTTACTTTGAACTTGCTATGCGAATTTAAATGCTTGCATTTTAGTTTAATAAGCACGCGAGATGGGTGTGAATTCGATTTCTGCTCAAAAAAATATTCACATAAAATTCAAAATATTTTAGTTTTAACATTCTCATAGACGATTGTGCCGTGTGATCCCGGCCTGGAATAGGATCATCCTGGTACTGGTGGTGTCGTGAGAGGCGACTAAAGTACGTGTGGTAGAGTCACGACGCCAGCAATGGTAACACGCATGGGCAGACTCGACCGGATCATTACCACCCCCCGCATTTAAAACCGGCGTGAAGTAGTGACTTTATACCACTGCGTTTCGCATCAGGTAATGCCGGGCTCCGGCGCCCAACCCACCTTAAAGGCCGGCAACGCACTTGTGGCACGGTGTCGTGGGCGGCAGTGATCATTTACCATCAGGTGACACGAACGCTCGTTTGCCTTGCCTTTTCCATAAAAAAAAAAAACGAAAGTCGGTGTTAGGTTATATTGCACCTCTCATACCTAATTCTACCATGTACAAATTTACCCTAAGCCTGTACCTGGTCTGTTCGTTCCTGATCTAATTATACTAAAATATATTACTAAAAACTTTATCAATTTCAGATCAAATTTAAACTTAATAAAAAATGGCGTCGCATGCCGCTGGAAAGAATTCAAATGAAGTCAATTCAAATTAGGTATATTTAATTAGACATTTATGACTTTTGCGTGGGCTTCCAAAAGTTATAAGGAGATGTCAAGCATCTGTCATCATGCTACAATATTATCATGTAGCGGCCCCTAATATTGTAATGTAAAAAATTGTAAAGTTATTTTTACTAATTCCAAATGATTTTTTGATCATGTTATTGGTTTATTATATTTTTCATCATGTACTAAAGTAAGCACATCCACCTGAATTCGAGACAATACTTTATATCGAATGACCTAAAGTCAAATTTTGTCTATAAGAGAAGGAAAATTAAAACAATTTTTCCCCAAGTGAGGATCGAATCCACAACCATCGCGTTTGCAGTCACGTGCTATCCCTTGTGCCGAAAAAAAGGAAAAAAAATCGGACAAGGGCGAGTCACACTATTTAAAGCTATTATTTTTCAGAATTTAACCACAAATGTATAGTTTTCAGATTTTTTCCTGAACTAGTCCTACCTGTAGATGTTAGATGCCAAAGTTCATAATTCTAGGAAAACTGGAAGTACCCTATGAATTTTAATTCTCTTGATAGTGTCGAAATACGCGTTTTGCGATATAAACGGGTATATCTTTTTTTTTAGTAACTATAGAAATACGTTTTTTTATCAGAACGTCATAGAGCCGTAGTTCTGAGTATATGGTTTGAATTTCAACTCAATATCAACAAGCGTTCCTGAGATAAAGGGACTTGACAGACAGTAAGACAGACAGACAACGGACGGACAACAAAGTAATCTTATAAGGGTTGCTTTTTTTCCTTAAAAAGTACGGAAACCTAAAAAATAAAGTCCTTTATCATTTATAAAAATGATATTTAAATTAAATAAGCAGTTGTGACGCAGGGGCACAAGCGTACCGGTTGAGGGTTCGATTTCTACTTGGGGGAATGAAATATTTAATATTTTCAATTACTCGCTCTGGAAACGAGGTCAAGCGGTGCGTTGAGTTCTGCTACTCAACACGCAATACCTTGATAGTGTGAACGGAAGTGTCATAATAGGAACTGTCTAGGAGGAGTGTCTTAACATTAGGTTTCTCGTTCGTTCCTCGTTCCCTCTGCCCACTCTGCTGTGTCTAGGATACGATGAACCTAAAATAAAAACATATTTGGAATAAAACAAGCTTTCAATATAAACTAATTTATTAGGTGGTTAGGGTTAACCTATTTTCACCGATTGACTAGATACAAGTATGTAGATATCGAGTACTTCTACAATTAAACAATGACAAAGTTCACATTAATATTATATATTAATACTTTACTACCTGAAAGTTTTTTTTTATAATAATTATCAATACTGTTATTTCAAAAATGAAATTTAACCGTTAATTCTAACATACTTTTGCTTATCGATGCCAATTTCGTTATTTATATATCGTTAACGCCGCAAATAAGATCGGCGTGCTCGTAATGTTCCAGGGGGAGTGGAGTGAAAGCGAGAGTGATGGAGTTCTGGTATCGGCCACTAGATACCAGTCGCACTACGGTGTCTTCGCAGGCTACTAGGATCGGACGATGTGCTGAAAGCATTTTTTTTATAGTAAACATTTTTTTTTTTTTAATTATTATTAGCTTCACGCTGTTTCCCGCAAACAGCAGCACTCCGTTCCCCACTTTCTGCCGAATTTTGGAGGCATTGCTTGTTGAGTAGCAGAACTCAACGCTGCGCTTTGCCTCGACACCAGAGCGAAGAAATGGAAATATAAATTGAAGTAAATATTTCATCTCCTCGAGTGGGGATCGAACCCACAACCAGTCGATTTTACAGTCACACCCTGTGCCACTGCGCCACGACTGGCCTCAATGGTAGTAAACATTTGTTTCAATATAATTATGGTTTGAAGCACTTTGTTGTTACATTAACTTTAAATTTTATTTGAGGATATAGTTATATTTTTAATATATATTTTTCCTGAAATAAATAGGTATGGTCTTCAACATTAGTATTTGGCAGAGGAACCAGGGTGTTAGAATGTGCGAAAAGAGCGCCAGTGGGTTCCCATAAATACTGATAGTAAATTATCAATACGCATTTGAGCGTATATAGTATAGGAGAATGTGGTGTCATAGCCCCCTTTGATATTTGTTATTAAAATTTACGCTATTTAGTGAAACCTTTTTAAAATGGAATATTAATATGATAATATTAAAATAATACAAAAAAATCTGAGAGAAGGCAGTGTATGTGTTACGAAACAGTTTAAAACTGCACTCCTCCAGGCTTTTTAATTCATTGCAATTATTCAATAATTTTCCAAATATCAAGTCATAACTTCAAAGAATTCAACATTATGTTTATTGACGTTATCCTACAGGATTTTTTTTAAATAAAAGCTCAGTTTTAAATGCTCTAATAAAACCTATTAAAATTAAAACAAAAGAAATTTGCCAAAAACGAAAAAATATTATTTTCTAGTATTAAATAAATTTTTTTTTTTCAAAGTAATCAAAGTGCCCAATTCTCTTGACTTATCTTTTTATGTAAAGTTAATTTTTTCCAGTCGCAATTTTTTATTTTATACTTGGCACAAAATCACTCGTCCAAGTCAGACAATGATAACAATGTTGCAAAAAAAGAAAATGCTTATCAATATACAAAGTCATATCGAATGAAAAAAAAAACGAATAGCTGAATCTAATTATTATCTAGTATCATATCTATAAATTAAAAGTACAAATAATAAAAACAAGTGCCAACTGTTTATTTGAGAATGCATTTGAAACAATGTGCTCTATAATGCAACACCATTTGAATAAATTAAATACTAAAGTTTGTGTCGACAATACACTTGACACCTGACAGTATACCGCATCTATTTCAAAACATTACCATTGGGCTATCACTTAACTAGGTTGTGAGTAAGTATAGAGGAGACCAGGGACAAAATGTGCTGCTTCAAGCTGTTTCAACACATTGTTTCGAAATGAGCTCATTTAGATAAAATCAAAAGTGATCGATACAACAGGATTATGAAAATAAATAATGTTTAATATAAAAACGAAGATACATTGCGTGAGTGGCGAAACTTAACGCCGCACTATATCTGCCGCAAGCGAGCAAATGTTAAGCAGAGTTTGCTACTTAGTGTACGCGTACTTTCGACCAGCTGTTATTTTTGTCCCAGGTCTACCGTACCGTATCCCCCGAATGAAGAGAGAAAACAGTTTAAATATAAACATCGTTATTATTCAAATAAGTGGATTGCGCTATGAAGGTTTCTAAACGAAATCATTATAGACACTTTTATGTGATATAAAAAATATTCCTAATCTACAAATACCTTCCTTTTATAAGAAGAGAGATTAAAAGAAAATCTACAAAAAGGAACCTAATCTTCCCGGACGTAGTGTCAAAGGGCACTTTCAATTTCGTTCGGCAAATTGACTCCATTTTTATCTACAATGGCATAATTCGATTGCAAGTGATTCACGTTCGAGAGCTTTTATCGGTCTATCTTCGGTGGTACTGGCTGAATACAATATATACAAAAATTTAATAACATTTTAAACATTATTGAATTACTTAAGCTTTTTTTTGGATTTTGCTATAGAATTTTTTGGTTAAGTGTCATTTATAATTTTTTAAGTGTAAGACGAGTAGAAATTGTTTTTGAATTTATAATTTATTTACTGGTTCTCTAAGTTAGTTTTTTTTTAATTTTGCAGGTTACAGAGTAAGCTTGGTGATTACTTATTACTTTACTACTCGAACGAATTGAATAGTATTTTTTCTCTATAGATAACTGTTAATAACTATTCAGTAAACAATTAATGCATTAATTTTTATAAAATTGAGAGAAAATAAGATAATAAGATCATCACCACCATTTAAAAATACTTTGTAGAGTAGAATATCGAAAATAAGATATAATTCTATATTAAAAACTTAAAATAAAGTTATTTAACTTTATTTGAGTATTTACTCGTATAGTTGTCAATATTTGTCTTTATAAACACACATGGGTATGTCAACTTTTCGGATACTTGAACTACTTATATTATTTCTCTAAGTAATTCTAATATTAACTTATCCATATTGGTTTCTAAATTAATAACTTAGGACATATTGACAAAGTTATAAGACGTTATAACTTTATTAATATATATACAAAAAGCTATTTGCTTGTTTTAAAATTTAATTCGTACTTAACATATTAGTTGAACAGGTAATATATTGTTGGCATTCGATTTTCATAAATGCAATAAAGATTAATGTAAATGAAAAAAAGAAAAATGTAACTGAATCAAAATATGAGTACATTTGGAAAATATAAAAATAAACATAAGTTATTAACCGACTTCAAAAAGAAGGAGGTTAACAATTCGACTGTATTTTTTTTATTTTGTATACTTTGCTTATTGTAATGTGTGTTGTATTTCGCTAACTATGCCTTTTCATTTAATCTTCATGTTGTCATTCTTCTAATTAAATATGTAGTTCAATATTTTGTTGCGGCAGCCAGATCTTAGACGACTTAGATTAAAAGATTTTAAATGTTCTGAAATGCTTGCGAAGTTCTGAGTCAAATTTAGTAGATAAAACAAGGTTGAAGCCAGTCGTGACGCAGTGGCACAAAGTGTGACTGTAAAACCGACTGGTTGTCGGTTCGATCCCACTCGAGGAGATGAAATATTTACTTAAAATTATATTTCCCAAAATAATTTTTATTTCTCCAAATTCGGCAGAAAATGGGGAACGGATTGTAGTGGGTTCCCTCTGCCTACCCTGCTGTGTGCGGGATACAGCGTGAAGCTAAAAAAAAAACAAGGTTTATTACTAATAGATTATTAGAATTAAGTTTACACTAAAAAGACAACTAACAACAAATTAATCACAATTTCTGTAAATTTACCTTCATTCGAGTCCAGGCCGCATATGCTATCGTAGAGTTCCATTTTGGTGTTATCGAGGCCACTCGCGCCGCCGATGTTCGCAAAGTCGGCGAGGCCCCGCTTTGTGCACTGAACAACGTGTACACATGACTTAATTAACTGGGCTAGGCTTGCTTGTGCTGTCCTACTTGGAAGCTTATTATTTATAAAGTCCTTCGAAATGTTTTATAAGTATTTGTTATATTTTCTTAATAAAATATGTAAAATAATAGGGTAGGCATAGGTAATTTAGTGTTAAGATACTCCGTTCTCCGATTAGCGACGATTTTTTCGAAGAAATGCGGGTTGAGTGGCGGAATTCAATGCTAGGCTTTTGCCTTGGTGCCAGGACGAAGAAATGAAAGTAATAATAATAATTCATAAACAATAATTTAAAAAAAAAATAATAATAATTCATTCCCCCGAGTTGGCATCGAACCCACAACTGTCGCGTTATAGTCACACCCATGTGCCCCTGCGCCACGATTGGCTTATTTATATTTTCTTAATCTTTAAAAATTGCCTTTTTTAGGCGTCATCCTTAGTTTTGAAAAGAAAGAACAAAGGTATATACAAATACCATGAAGTTATTGTAAAACTTTATTTTTGTTTTTTATATTGATAAATCGCTTGCTGACTGTGTAGTAGTGTTTTTGTTAAACTTATAAATTTCTAAGTATTCCATGAAATATATTATACAAATATTGTTCTTAAAGATTAAAGTGGTGTAATGGCGTGGGCCGCAAAGCTCTTCCTTTCTTTAATGAAGCATTTTAATGAATATTAAGGGATGACAGGATTTTTTTTCACGCAAAGATGTACTAATCCCCTCAAACATATCGTATTTCAGCATCAGATCCTTTTTTTATGAATTATTATGGCTTAAAAATATATTAGAATTTCTGCTTAGAATTATGGAAATGTAATTTGATTACTAATATAATTGGATATTTAAAATTAGCTTTATTTTACGGATTTTTAAGTTTATTAATTGTATGTTTGTATATTATAAAAACAGATTTAAACCAGCCGTGATTCTCTTATTTGAGTGTATGTTGATTATTTTAAATACAAACCCTAGTTACTTGTGTACATTAACGATATGTAAGATAGAACACACCAAATTCTATTGAACAAAATCATGTACAGAACGCTGACATAATATGATATAAACACTATCAACAATATTGATATAGCACTATATGATGTACTTTCTGATAACAATAGTTTCTTTCAAATTAGAAAGCCAAAACAGTCAAGCAATAAACTAAATATAAGAAAAATAAGATATAAATAGATCAAATATGTTTATTAATTTTATCAGATTTATCTTATTTACAGCACAAATTTTAAAACATTAGTTTAATGTCTAACGTACTTTATAAAAATTATTCATACAAAAAAATACAATATGTAAATAATTTCAATCGATGGATACTGATCTGGATAATATTATGCAGGACTTCGAGAGTAAGCTTTTATATTCAAATCAATATACAATTTGACTAAGGTGTTACACCTCGAAATATGAACTTGAAGTAAATTTTGAATTTAAATATGTATTAGGATTATCGAAAAATAAATGAATATTTAATATTCCCTATCATTCTGTGGTAAGTGGAGAGCGGAGTGTTTTAATATTAGGCTTCC
>DWLH01000901.1:0-15591 GCA_018249795.1 Heliconius telesiphe telesiphe
AAAGGATAGAATAATGACGAAAGCCATATAAAAAAATCTGTGGCGTAAGAATTAAATATAACTCAATAGAATATTATTGAAGCTTAAGGGAATATTTTAAGTTATTATATAGAATTTTATGTCGCGTGAAGAATAAGAAAATACGCTCGTAAAATTTAAGAAAGACTTAAGAATAATGTAATATAATATTTGGCGCTATAAATATATATAACATTTTGCGCTTCTTTTTGTAGATATTTGACTTAGGAATACAGAATATAGAACAATAAAACTTTTTCTTAATTCTATTGAGTTATATAGCCATTTCGTTTCGTCAGAGAAGGCCAGACGCTCGGGAAACTGTAGACGTTTAAAATCGAATGGTAAATCCGTTAGAATCATCGGTATACGCGGGATCAAGACATCCTCTCCTTTGTATTTTCCCTTTATAATTATTGCCTCAATGACGTTATTTATTAGCCTTTTCACAGCCACTTTTGATCCATTGCGCAGTCGAGGTTGATTAATGTTCCGCAGCATGATGACAACAGATCTTACTATTAACAGTAAATTGTGAGGTGGTAGTCCAGGCGGACTACCACCTCACAATTTACTGTGAAAAATGTGTTTATTTACTGTGTTTAATTTACTTAATTTTACCTCACAATTCCAGTCAATTTATAAACTCAGTGGGATAGTCGGCAATGTTATCCTGGCTTATAATGGTGACTACTGATTTGAAGGAAACCAACTGTCCTGGAAGAAAATTCTGAATGGTCGCATTGAGATCATCGATATATTTATTTTTCGCCGCCAATATCGCTCATTCACCTAGCCAATTATGAATAACTGTTGAGGTATATCTGGAAAAACACGCTTAATAAGCTCTTTTTTTGAGTCAGTTATGTGACAGCCATATACGAGTACTAAGCCATACATTCTCATCAAGCTACGTCAAAATTATACACTTGTTACAACTTATTTATGTTGTTAGTACCTCTGTAGGGAGATTTTTACAAATATCAGCTACCCAAAGATAATTGCTAAGAATTATCGTCTGGTAAGAGAGAATGCTAGTTTGTTAGTTGTCAAATGTCAAATATTATGATTGCGTTCAGAAATTTAATTTGCAACAAAACTTAAAGACTTGTCAAATTCCATAAAAATAATCTGTTAACCAAAATTAAATACAGTTTTTACCTACTGAGAATTAATATATACTTAGAAAGATATAACTATTGTAATTAGTTATTAATTTTTTACTATTTTTTTCAATTTTAATTTGATTTCTGAACGACAGGACAAACATCAAATGTTTGACAGGTAGGAATAGTTTCTATGGGAAAACAAAATTGTTGTTTTTACTACATACCTAGTATTTTTTCATATTTACTCACCTTTTCAACCTTCCCTGGACTTCCACAATTAATTTAAGACCAAAATTGGCCAAATCGGTTCAGCTGTTCCCGGGTTTTAGAGAGACTAACGAACAGCAATTATTTTTTATGTATATAGACAGATAGATAGATAATCCTTTACATGTTTATAAAAACAAAACTATTTAGCTTAGAATGCAGACCATTATTAGCTTTGTTTTCTTACTAGAACAAGGAAATGAAAATAATTGCCCCGAATGGATATTGAATCCATAAACGTCACGTTTACAAACTGATGCTGCTCCACTGCGCCACGACGACTCTGATGAATAATTTATATTTCTTATTATTTTGTTGCAGGTACGTTCGTTGGAAACAAAAGCTTTATTGTCGTTCTGACTTGGACTCTTAGAGGAATATTAAAGTCAGTGAGCTTATGAGGCTTGGTTTAAATATATTTGAAGTGATATATAGAATAAGTGTAGATAAAAGGACGGCTTCAACGTACATTGTTAAGACTAATTAAAATAATCGATATCTAAGTTATATTCGATGCATAAAAAACTTTAGTGTAAAAAATACGAATAGAGATCGTAACTATAAAACTTACAATCAAAGTATTAATTTAATATATAGATACATGAATAGATATAATTTTTTAAATTATTTATTATTTAAATTATTATTTATTTAAGTTTCGTGTTACTTGAAATTTCTTTTAATACAGTACGTGTCAAGATCGTTACCGCTGACGTCACGCTGTTCAAACACACAGTTACAGTATGCTGTATTTTTTTTAATGTCATTAAATTCGTCAAAACTAAGATAGTGCATTCTGGTATATTCATATATGCAAAGGGTAAAAGCTCTTTGCATGGAATAAAAAAGGTGATCAGTAGCTTCTAAGCAAAAGAAATGCACTATCGGAGTATAACATCATATACTTATTTCTTTATCAAAATCTGTCGCCAGCTGCCGCCATTTGCTTGCGAGATTCAGCATCTCTGTAGCTCCCTACAGATTTTTACAAATTTCATATAAATTTATTACGTTTTCTAAATAAGTATTTTTCTTTCTTAAGTGTGGAATAACACTTTAAAAAAATTATCTGTACTTACCATAAGTAATAACGAAACATACAGATATGCCACAAGATTGTATAAGATTTTGTATTATATCTTAGAAAATGTTGTAACCTAATAGTTACTTTAAATTTATATAAATGTAGGCGTTACTCTATGGCTGTGGTTTACTTAAGATAATGTCAATTCACACACACACACACATACACAATTATCTTTTTATTTTTAATGTCCAGTAAATCGATGTTTTATTCATTAAATTAAATGTGATGCGTAAATAAATTATGATATGAACGTTTTGTATTTTATTTTAAGCCTTTAAGACTCTAAAAAGTGACTGGTTAATATCAATTGGATTTTTTTATATTACAACTTAATATTAAAGAAGGTAAATATCTAACAAATATTCAAGGAGCCACGATGGCCTCGATATACAAATTAACTAAGGATGACGATGACAGGTAATGTCATCGTCATCCATGTAAACACTGAATATATGAGCACTTGAGGCTGGTGATTCATAGTATACGTGAAGCTTTAGATTGGGAGATTGAAGGTTTAAAGATTTGTGGCCCATTTTATATATAATATATAAAATTGTTGGTTTTACTTTAGTGTTATATCAGACTACTTGTTTAAGGAAACTATCTAAATCTACCTGCACTGGACAATTGTGGTTTTCATTTTTATCAAGGAAAGTTAATATAGGGCTGTGTATGTACATTAGATATACATATAGGTGCTATAATCTATAGTCTAATGAGCCCCTGTTGAATAATTTGTAGTCGCCTATACATATTCAGATGGGCTCTGTTGTCTTCGGTGACGTTCGGACATGGATGCTGCGAGATTTATCCCCGAGGGAAGTAAGATAACAGATTAAAATTAACAGATTAAATTTAGAGTATAGAGGCCAGTCGTGGCGCAGCGGCACGAGGTGTGACTGTAAAACCGACTGGTTGTGGGTTCGATCCCCACTCGAGGAGATGAAATATTTACTTAAATTTATATTTCCATTTCTTCGCTCTGGTTTCGAGGTTAAGCGCGGCGTTGAGTTCTGCCACTCAACACGCAATGCCTCCAGAATTCGGCAGAAAGTGGGGAACAGAGTGTCTTAACACTAGGTTCTCTCTGCCTACCCTGCTGTGTGCGGGATACAGCGTGAAGCTGAAATTTAGAGTACATTCATATATTATGTGATTTACGATGTTGAAACTTAGCTATTTTCTATGATTTATTCGGTATAATTTATGTGATGTTTCATCAAATTATTCTATAGCAATATTGATGGTCTTTGCATTGCATGTTTGGCTTTGTACATTTCAGTTAATTTAGTAAAAGTAATCGGTGTGTCACAAATCATGAGATATATTAAAATATTTTATATTTTCTCAAGTTTCCAAAAAAAAAGTATATTACATTTTTGCATTTTATTTATTTGAAAAATGAAAAGTATTATTTTTTATTTTGTTAGAGCCCTTCCTTTGTAATATAATTTTTGCAAGTTTGAATAAAACAGACATCTTCCTTTTTACAAAGAAATAAAATTTAAATAAGAAATAAAAGAAATAAAAAATTTTTTTGAAAAGAAATAAAATTAATTGAAGGAAATTAACATAAGTTAATTAAATAAAACAAGTAAAATATAATACCTACGAGTGATGTATGTAAGGTACACTGCTTAATCATTTTGGCGCTTGTTTTCATTACTTGGCCAAATTTATTGTTGTGTTGATAATTTCATGCCAAAATGCTCTAAGATTTAGAAAATATGAAAACCTAAAACTATACTCTCTATGAAATTACGAGTAATTCGGTCGTCGCCTTGGGTCATATTATTTGTATATCAGATACAAATGACCCGCACTTCCCTCGCGACGTGCCAAACTGGCTAATTCAAAACTGAGTACATTTTAGACATTGAATTTGTTGCGTTTATAAGAAGCCGCAATACCGTGCTCCTGGCGTGCCTCCAGACTGGCGGATTATCAACTATTTTTCTATTATGGATCATTTGAAACGAATTCTGGAGACATTGCGTGTTGCGTGTTGAGTGGCGGGCACCAGAGCGAAGAAATTAAAATATTAAATATTTAATTTCCTCGAGTGGGAATCGAACCCACAACCTGTCGTGTTTACAGTCACACTTTGTGCCTCTGCGCCATGAGTGGCCGGTATATGTGTGTGTTTGGCTGTATTTTTCTTTGAGTTATTCAGATTTTTAAATTTCTAATGGGAGCGTAGAAACTATGTGTAATATAAAATTAAAATAGAATTCTGCCATCATGATGCATGACTAACGATAATTTTACGATGCATGACCAATTTACTATAAAAAAATAAAAATAAAATAATTACGCCCTAATAGAGACTAAATTAGAAGTTGTTAAAAACAATTTTGACACAAACATATTTCATAATATATAATTGTTATGACCCTGCATGTGACAGTAAAATATAAGTTTCAGTTTCAGTGAAGTACGGTACGGTCCTCGTAATTAACGGCATCAGTATAGTTCCGCGTTGTACATAGTTTTGTTGGTCCTAGTTTAAGCTATTGGTTTGATTCAATTTAGGCAGTTTTTAATAATTTAGCACATATATATTATATTTTAAAATAATGTTCATATATTCCAATGTGGAGTTTATATTAAAAATAACCTTATATTATTCTTCTACATTTTGAAGCTAAATCTAGCGATCTGCGATATTGAGTGATATTTAAGATTTCAAAATAAAAAAAATATGAAAAAACGATATGTCAAACAGCACCTGGTCTCCTTTGTGCTTGTGAATATAATGATAAAACTATTAATATAAAATATAAAATGAAGATATAATAATGATTTTCTATTGTATTTTCCGCAATACCTGCCGAATATGTGATTTGAACAAACAAGCACGTATGTTAATATATATAGTTATAATTTGTAGTAGAAAAATATTTAAATAGTCCAGAGAGGTCGTGGCGCAGGTGCACAAGTGTGTGACTGTAAACGCGGCAAGTTGCGGGTTTGTGTCCCGGTCGAGGAAATAAAATATTTAATCTTTCAATTTTTTCACTCTTATGTCGGAGCAAAGGACGGCATTGAGTTGCGGTACTCACACCTCCAGAATTCGTCGGAAAGTGGGGAGCGGAGTGTCTTTACACTAGGCTCCCTCTGCCTACCCTGCTACATACGGAATCCACCGTCAAATAAATACGTATACGTCTGCTACAAAATGTTTTAAAAACAATACAGCGATCTTGTCCCACTTTTTGCTAAGACAATACAAAACTTCTTATTGTTACTCAATTTCCCACCGTACATGTAACTCGTACGGTGGGAGCATACGCCACTGTTAAAAATGCTAACAACTATTTTCCAACATTTATTATGTAATGTGGATTAAAAGTTCAAGAGCGGACGCAAGGCTGTCACTCTGTTGAGATATAAACAGGTTGAATTTATACATTTTTAAGTACAACCGGAAAATAGAACAAGAAAATAGTTCCACCTACTTTGTGATGTGTGTGTAGTGGGTTACTGTTCAACTGTTCTTATATGTTTAAGGCATAAGTTTACTATTATAAAATGATAATTTAAATTAGAATGGATACAGAAGCATAAGTTTAGTTAGAAATGCTGTTAAAACTGAATACTCATACGTACGATTTTCAAAAATAAAAAATGTAAAAAAGTGTGATCCCGGCCTAGAATAGGATCATCCTGGTACTGGTGGTGTCCTAAGAGGCGACTAAAGTACATGTGGTAGAGTCACGTCGCCAGCAATGGCAACACGCATGGGCAGACTCGACCGGATCATTACCACCCCCGGCATTTAAAACCGGCGTGAAGTAGTGGCTTTATGCCACTGCGTTTCGCATCAGGTAATGCCGGGCTCTGGCGCCCAATCCACCTTAAAGGCAGGCAACGCACCTGTAGCTCCTCTGGTGTTGCACGGGGTCGTGGTCGGCGGTAATCACTTACCATCAGGTGACCCGAACGTTCGTTTGCCTTGTATTTTCCATAAAAAAAAATTAAATATGATATGTATGCCGATGTATATTATGGAAAATTAAACCTCAAAAGCCTTCATTTAAGCGGATCAACATGGAAGCTTGTCTCAATTTTTATGTAAATTGCGTGTATGAACTTTTATAATATTGATATATAAAAAATATAATAAATCAAATCAAATCAAATCAGCTTCACGCTGTATCCCGCACACAGCAGGGTAGTCAGAAGGAACCTAGTGTTATGACACTCCGTTCCCCACTTTCTGCCGAGGCATTGCGTGTTGAGTGGCAGAACTCAACGCCGCGCTTAACCTCGACACCAGAGCGAAGAAATGGAAATATAAATTTAAGTAAATACTTCATCTCCTCGAGTGGGGATCGAACCCAGAACCAGTCGGTTTTACAGTCACACCTCATGGCGCTGCGCCACGACTGGTCTCTTAATGAATTATAATAAATGTAATGATATAATAAGAATAAGTTATTTTCAAAAATATATTATTAATTTTCAGTGTTCAAAATATGATATTGCGAAACGACTCAGGTGCACCTTATATCATAACGAGAGTACTCACTATAAGTATATGATTATATGTCATATATAATATCGTGGTGTTAGATGCATAGTCTGTTCACTGCAAGTTAAAATTATATATGTCAAGAACAGTCTATAAAAATATATATTGAAGAATAAAAATTACTACGACAAAATTATGTTGTCGAGGGTTACTTTAACCAACTAAGTTATATTTTACATATAAATGTGGATGACAAATGTCATAGGTGTTGTAAATTAATACTTAATGATTTCTTTTCAGGTTCCCGCTGTATCCCGCACATACCAGCGAAGACAGGAGGAACCTGGGAACCTAGTATTAAGACATTCCGTTACAATAAAAATACTTTCGTTTTTCCACTTCAATTTCGTGGTGTGATAACTCAACTCTACGCCGCGCTTTGCCTCTACACCACGTCGAAGAACAAAAATATTAAATATTTAATTTCCTTGAGTGATAATCGAACCCACAAATTTCCACGTTTGCAATCACATGCGTCTGATCAAGTTTACTTAAATTATATTGAGGAACAAATAAGCAGAAATAGACCAGCGTTGTACCACTCTACTCATTTCATTCATTCAATGGCATCATGACATCAGTGTCCGTCCAACGTCACACTCTCTCATTCCAGAACACTTATAATACTATATAAATATTGTTAAAATATCTCTCAACTGTATTTTAACTATCATACATTTTTCGTCACGTCCATACTGCCGCCATTTTTAACCATTTTATAAAATACTTATCTTTGCGGGACTCAATGCTGCGCTTTTGCTTCGTAACCAGAGCGAGGAAATCGAAATATAAAATATTTAAATTCCTCAAATGGGAATCGAACCCACAATCCTGCGCTATATCTGGCCTTAAATATTAAAACCATATAATTATATTGTTATATTTCAAAACCATATCATATTACATTACTAATAAGTGAGGAGTAATTTGTAACCGATATTGTATTTATTACAATATCGATAATAATTGTACAATTATTATTATTAATGAACAATACAGATTAAATTGATAGCATTAATGTATTGTTGTATTGTCGTTGCGTTTCGTCCAATTGACAGTATACAATAACATATCACAATTTCGTAGAACACAGAAGTACATAGTTTCAACATCATCCCAACTATTTAAATTGTAAAGCACACAGAGACACAATTGGTTGACAAACAAAATTATTCCGAAAATGTTATGTGAATTGAACGGTTTCAATTAGAACAAAGCTAAATGAACTATATCTGATTTATACTATGTTTATGCCTTTTTTGTACTTTAGTTGATTGGAAAAGAATTGCTCATGGATATGAATATGGCAAAATTCCTTCGAAATAATAATGCTATTTATTTTACTGTAACTTGAGATACTGCAAATACATAGGAAAAACCGAACTCCAATAAACCTTATGATAAACCTGCGTTGAATTGAGTTGATATTCGGAGTATTCATAAATCAAATATGAGGTCAAAAAATATATATTTGCTGATAAAATACGACACTCGTGAATACATTCATAGCTCATCTTGACATTTGAGAAAATTTATATGAGAGAGAATTCAACGGCACGTTTTATAGGTTGCCAATACTTTTGCGGTTATTTCACTTTGAATTGGGACTATGTTCTTGTATATCTTTTTGCATTTAGATATTTAAATAAAATCGAATAAAATACTGTTGTTTTTGTTGATTCAACAGTTCATTCCGCATAGCATTGACTGTAAGTTTTGAGACATGAAAATTATATATTTTATATTTAAATTATATTTGTTGCAGCCCGTCGCTAATTAATCTTCAATCTAACACTTTATATATAAAGTGTTAAATTAGAAGAATCGGGGCACAGTTTGACAGCGGCTGATATGAATGATGATATTTAATTATTTGCTGTTGCCAACTCTGATCGACGAAGCGAAGCAATGTGTTATACAATATCTGCGATTTAAGCGGAAAGCGGAGAGAGGAGCGCCTTAATACTAGTTTTTCTTCCTTTCTTTTGTTTTTGAAGGCACAAGCAAACGTCACATTTCTTAGTTATTTAAAAATTAATTTATAATACACGCAGTGTTAAAGTTAAAAATAAGAAATGCCTGTCCCCGTTATCTTCAATCCTGCAATATTAAAGTGCCTACAACACTAGTGAGTCAAAATAGTTAAAAAACCAAAACTATCGAAACATAATATAACGTCACGATCTACTTTCACGTTCATTTTAAAACTTCACTAATATCTTTTAGTACGGTACCAATTGATTTTATTTATTTCAAGGAACTACTATTTTATATCACTGAAATCTACTGTGTTGATATTCCTTGCTCTTAAAAAATGTTATATTATCTGATAATGTATATCCAATTCTTTATTAAATACATTTCTCAATACAATATGGAATTCGAAAAGTTGCGAACAGTTTTAGTAATTCTGTTGCCAACGTAAATATGTCTGGATTCGAGGAATTTAATAAAAGGCAAAGATTCTAAGTGTCAAAATGAAATTTTACAACTCTAATTGTACAAACTAAACTTGAATACTATTAAAATTTTAAATATTGAAATATTTTGTAAAATACTTTGGATAAATTAATTCTTAGTATATATAAACTTTATGTAACCTTTTATTATTATGCATGAAGATTGAAGACGGTAGTAAGGGGAGAGTGCAGAAGGGAAGAACATTTACGCACCCTTATCATTAACAAGTCAGCGCATGGACGTCAAAGTATGGTACGTATAACTATGTTTTAATAGAAAAAAAAATAGAATGAATAAGATCTCTATATATAATAAAAGGATAGAAAAGTCAATTCTGTACATGAAAGATGAAATCACGAAAAAACTAAGGGACAGAAATATATGAATTTTATGTATGGTATTAGCCTAGGGTCTCAAGATACATTTTTTTTTAAGTTTTATCCCGAATTTCATGATAGTTTTCTTAAAAAAAAATAAAAACTGAAAAACGTAAATTGCGTGGTAATGTTCAAAGTCTAATACAACTTATAGAATAGTTTTTATCATGGAGTATAAAGAAACTTTAGTAGAAAAAATAACATAATTATATTTTTTAATAAAAAAATCGACTTCTTCAATTTAAACCAGATTCCATACTCTGAACTTATCTAAACTTTCACCAAACTATCCTTGATGTGTACCCTTTCTAATAAAAAACAATAATTGAAATCGGTTAAGTTGATATCGAGTTATTCGTCCATTTGTCGCGCACATACTTAAAGTAAATTTGAGACTTATATGAATTTCTTATAGGTACTATTGTCGGAAATAAATTATATTAAAATAAGACTACACGGGACGCACTAGCTTTTAAATATAAAAAGAATCATCAAAATCGGTTCACTCAGTCAAAAGTTCTGAGGTAACTGATTGCATCTTTCCTTTTCTTTCCAATGACTTATATTTCTATTTTTTATATCGATATATCAGGGCCGTAAATGCGGGAACAGAGCTGCCATCTTAGGACAAAGTAACCTCTAAAAAATGTATTTACGTATTATAGTTTTATAGTTCAAGAATAAAAAGAATGTGTGATTCCTCTATAGGTTATATTATTCTACATTATGTCATAAAAAACAGGTTTAAACAGTGCATATAAAGGTATTCCTGTAGTATAAATATTTTCAATTACTATCAACACTACAATGTCAATACTATGTGGTATTATAGTGTAATTTTAAACATTTTGAATATTTTCCCGCCATTGTGATGAAAAACATAGACAATTTTTTAATTAAAAAAAATATATATATTAAGAATGTTGGTAGCTTTTCAAAAGATATAGGAATTAAAAATTGCCTAAAATATGCTTTGTTCGCAAGTGTTGTAATAACTATTGGTATCTATTCACCAAAAAATCACTACAAATATTAAATATGCTCAATTATAAAGAGTGTTTTTGTCAGCACCACTTTAAATGAAACCACAGTTTTAATTACTCTATAAAAGTATCACTCTATAAATACAATAATAAAAAAACCCAAAAATGAATTTTTTTTTTTTCAAACAAAATAAATAATAAAATTATCGTTGTAAAATAAAATACAATTTGTCAAGAACGAAGCACGCAGACATAAACCTATCAAAGGGAAACCGCCGCAACATTCCGATATCGAGTCGTAGGTATTGGCGGCAAAGTTCAAAGTTCTAAAGGTTTTAGTAGTATTTTCGTAGCAGTACGTTATTGGTATCTATGTGTAACTGCGTCACACGAAATATAGGTATGGATAAACATCGTGAAATGAAAAAAAAAACCTACGTCTAAACTGTCGAGGTATCTTGATTAAATTCTTTAGGTATGGGTTTAAAATATTTGAGCGCTGACGCTTCCACCTTGTATAAATATTAAAGGCCGTCGCGGCACAGGGGCACAAAGTTGTGACTGTAACGCGACTGTTGTGGGTTCGATCCCCACTTCGAGGATTGAATTATAATTTAATAATATTTTCATTTCGCACATCAGTCACACATTACACGCAATATCTTAACACCAAGTGCCCTCTGCCTACCCTGCTAAAGGCGGGATAAAGCGTGGATCTGGTTTTAACTTTGTGTGAACCGATTAAAATAAAACTAATAGTAAATATTTAAGGGAAGTTTGCCAAAATACAAACAAAAAAAGCATTTAAATCGGTTAAGCCGTTTCTGAGATTATCGTGAATTATAGGTATATCAAAACACGAACATAATTCATTGTGTTAATTAAATAATTCTGTAGTTTAAGCGGATGATGGATCTGGTTTTAACTTAGCCGCGAGCGGGTCGCTCGTTATAGTATAAAAACATATTTTGAAAAAAAATAATACAATAGAAATAAGTGAAGAAATAGAATAGAAATAATAATTTTGCTATTTACTGTTTTATTTAATTTACAAACATGCAAAACAAAGGTAAACCTATAGACAAAGATACATATTACGTACAACATTAATATACAATATATTATACATTTGAAAGCGAGCTCGTGCTTTGCATATTAACGACTTTGTTTAGAATCAAGATTGTATTCTACATAAAATCACAAGACTTACCTTGCCTTTGTACTAGCAATAAAGGAGACTATTGATATTATGTTATATGAGTATATTTTATTCGAAAAGTCCTAAGTATTCGTAGATGTTTCTATCATCATACAATGTCCATATCAACTTGTTATGTAATATGTTCAATATAATGATATTAAAGACAAGTACTTCACTTCCCTGTTTTTGTGAATCAATCTACCAGTGAATATGTCGTTGAAAAGTAAAAAAATAAAATTCGTTGAGGAAATGGGCCATTTGTCGCCCTTTCCAGCTATTCAGTATTAGCAATTTGCTTTTTGGAGACTGTATTCAAAGTAGAATTGTGTTGGAAGAGATAAAAAGAAGAGATTGTATAATTAGCTCCATTTTAAAATTAAATGTGGGTTTTTGTTCATTTTTAAATTGATTTGAATACTTTAGCCCGCTTTTTAGTTAAAAATGTTATGCGGTATAGTATTATTTGAGAAATTTAGAAAATCCATAAATACATTATATTACTTCTTTTAGAAAACGTATTAAAATTTGAACGTAGCGGGATCTCATCCAGCTACGTCGAAATTTTTATACGCTTGCTACAACTTATTTATGTTGTTAGTATCTCTGTAGGGAGATTTTTACAAATTTCCGCTACCCAAAGATAATTACTAAGAATTATCGTTTGGCAAGAGAGAATACTATTTTTTAAATATTTTTAAGCATTTTAAAAGTGTTATTCCACACTCAGGAAAGAAAAATACTGCTTGTAGAAAACGTATTAAACATAGTACAGCAACAAGCAACAAGCGTTGTACAGTGTGGAATAACACTTTTAAAATGTTTAAAAATACATTATATTGTCGTTATACGTATGACAAACATGTATTTTAATACTTTTAAGAAAACGTATAAAATTTGAACGTCCGCTACGTTCAAATTTGAACCCGCGCCTCTTGGACGGATTCCAAGAGCCGTGAGTACAAATCCCGTTAAACGTTTTCTAAAAAGTATTTTTCTTTCCTAAGTGTGGAATAACACTTTAAATATGATTAAAATATATATTTTAATGGTAATTATTTATCCAAACTGCAATTATAAATATTATTATATAGTTAATATATCATATCGCATGAGACATTTGACAGATGCATATTTAAATATAAAAAAGGACAAGATATTTTTAATAATTTCTTAAACAAATTTGATCCATTAATTATAGTACTTACCCGCATATCACTTACAATCCTTTTATTATGCTGCATTAGCCATAACATAATTGGGAGACGAAAATGAACATGACTCGCTAAAACTAGCACATCGCTAGACAATATTTTTGCTATTATAATTTTCTTAAATGACATTACTTTAAATGAAATTTGTTAGGTACAATAAGAAATAAATTTGAGGCAGTCGTAGCTAAGTAGCACAATGTCGGGCTGTAAACGTGACGGTTGTAGGTTCAATTTCCGATTCGATTGCAAAGAAAAATATTTGTTCAATGGGTTTTAGGAAAGGTTTTTTTCATAAGTTTCGTTCGTCTAATGAAATAAACATAAGGTTTATTATATTTATTATTTATAGTTTATTACTTTATACATTTTCAATTTACCTTAAGTCTTTAATACTTTTAATTCATGTACATAGTACATGTACAAAGAAAACTTTGAAACTTGTATATCAAAATTACGTGCTCAATATAATATCACTATAGCAAGTTTTACTTATCTAATAAAACTAACAAACTCCAGTCCCTCATGTAACTTTTCCTTTAAAAGTAAGTTTCGATACAGAACCAATACATAGAGTGAAAACTCAATGCTACGACAAAGTGTAATAGTAAGGATCGTAGCAATGACGTAGGCCTACGTCTACGCGCGGTCGTAGACGTAGGTGTAGGCTATATTTATATCTCTTATCATTTCGTCAAATCAACGTCGTTTTAACATTTATAAAAAAAATAATTTACACAAGATGTTGTTATGTTGCTTATATTATTTAAGTTAAGTAAGTAAGTAAAAGTAAGTAAAATACTCTTTATTGTACACCAAATAATACATATACATATTGAACATTAAACTATGATACATTGGATAGCACAATAGGCGGCCTTATCGCTAAGTGAGCGATCTCTTCCAGGCATCCTTGGGGTAGAGGAGAGAATAACTTAGTCACATGGGAAGGGGTGTACTGAGTACTAGATTTTTTTTTTTTTTTTTAAATACATACCTACATACATAGGTATATACAATATCCATAGATACTTAGATACATACATACATACATATACTAAATACTCATATATATAACACAAAATAACACATATTATACACTCATAATTAGATGTATACCAACATAATGGAACATATTTTATTTACATTTAACACATACATATGTTTATAATAGTACTTTAATATTGTCAAAGTTTCGAATAATAATCGTTAAGCCTTTTCTTAAAGGTCGTTAAAGTTTTAGCTTGCGTGATAATAACTGGTAGGGAATTCCACAAACGTGCAGATTTGACAGTGAAAGAGTTCGAGTAAAAGGAAGAGGAGTGTGAAGGAATCTTAAGAGATAAGGTAAGTTGAGAGCGAAGGGAGAAGTTATGTAATTCACACAAAAATTTGAACCGTTCCTTGAGGTATGAAGAAGAGGATATTATAAAGAAGGCAAAGAACATGAGTATTCCGGCGAAGTCGAATTGGAAGCCACTTAAGTTTTTTACGAAATTCGGAGATATGGTCATATTTGCGGAGTCCAAATATGAACCTTATACAAATGTTTTGGAGACGCTCAAGCTTATTTAGTTGCTCCTCTTTTAAGTCAAGATAACAGTAATCAGCATAATCAAGAATTGGTTGGAGTGAATTTAAGTTTTAAGTGGTGTGGGAAAATTGTGGTTTGGATTGTGGATTTAAAAGTCGTGATTTTGTTAATATTAGATAATTCCTATTTTGCTTTATGTGCAATTAACTTAACAGTACTTGTTGAGCTATACGACCTCATAGGTACCGCAACACAATTGGTCACGATCATATAAGCCATCAATACTATCAATCGTTTTAACTAAGTAAATTACCTACTGCGATTACTGTAAAACAAAACAAATTTGCCATTAACATCAGTCATCTTCATATTTATCTTAACTGCAATTTTAAAGTTTTATGAATAAAAATATCATAGCGCTTGAGACAATCGACCGATGTATATTTAAATTTAAAAAGAACAACATATTTTAATAATTTCTCAAACATAATCTTATAGTTTGTGTTGTATTTTTTTACACAAATATTTTCATTACTACTTCTCACTGCCTGTAAGGAATAAAAACGTAGAAAAAAATTGAAAATCGCATCAGTGAAACAATAACTGAACATCGATCAAAGCACAAACAAGATTATAATGTGATCAATCAAAGGGAGCGTCGTCGGTGATTACTCAAGTGACGTCATAGCACTGGCTTCATAGCAATATAGGAACACTGTACAACTTACACTGTGCTGTATTGTTTGAATTATTAAAATATGTTTCATAATAAAGAGTCGTTAGGTTTTCATCACACTACGTAATAGGTTTTTG
>DWLH01000902.1:0-15568 GCA_018249795.1 Heliconius telesiphe telesiphe
CGCTATTCACACAAAACGCCACACTACTGTTTAACGATATAATACGTATTAAATAGGAAATATTTTCTAAATATATAAGATAATATTTTCAGATTTTTTGTAGTGATTTGACTTTTTTAGCCTTATGCTATGGACATGTTGCGTTTAGCAACGCAGAGGAAACCTAATGTTAAGAGTAGAGTAACGTTAACGCCATTATTTGAATAGAGTATTGAATAGAAATACAGTGGAACTAAGATTTAAATTGTTCTAAATATACTTACACAATTTAAATGTAGATAAGAATTAGTAACAATTTGTAAGTATATCATGTTAATGTAAATAAAAATTTAACTTACGTTTGTTATATGATTTAAGCTCAAAATTTATAGAGAAAAACTGATTTAAAGAAACTGCCTTCCTACTCAACCTGGAGTAGTTTGATGGTCGACTTTGCAAATTCTTTAACGTCCTGGGTTTGCTCATTGGCTCTCTAGCCTCTGAGTAGTCTAAATCCAGGGACAGATATGGCAAGACACTTCTGGGTCGTCGAGCCCCAAGACCGCGCTACTTCGTATATTCACCATTTGATTTCACACTATATATATGTAAGTTATTTACAAGTAAACTCGGACCGCACAATTATAACATTCCGCCACAAGTTAAATAGCAAATCATAAAATTAAATGGTGTACGTTTGTTATATGATGATGAGCAAGGAAATGTAAATAATAAATTTCCCCTAGAGGAATCGAACCCACAACTATTGTAGATATGCCTCTGGCTTTCATTGAATTCAGCCATCATTAATTAACCTAATTCGACTCTTCTCATCAAGAATCTTTGGAAGCTGTATTATCTGCACAAAGGGCTGACAACACACTATCTATAAGATATGATATTTGAACGATAGTTCAAGTGAGATAAGGTATCATGGAGCCATTATGTAAATTAATCGTCGTAAATAAGTCCGTCTGTTTAGCTTTTGTAGTCAAATTGTTGTTATAATAGATGTGACATGCTATTAACAAAGTGTGGACGTAAGATATAATTTTGTTTAGTTTCACGTTTTATCTATGAACATGTATCTAAAAAAAAGTATAAAAATTAAGTTTTTACATTAAAAATGTCCATTTTATTAAAGAATTTAGAATATTACCCTCTAAAAGCTTAAACATCACTTCATTACGACACTGTAGAATACATTCGATTTCAATGCACTTGGTTGAGTGCCAAATAGCTGGCACTTTTGCTCTGCACCGAGCCAAAGAATACTATCGCACGTGAGAACTGCTGTAATGACGCCCTTTATATTGAAAACGCGAGGATATTTAGGGGACTTAGCTGGTCCGCGACTTAGAAGTTGAACGTATGCTTCGAGTAGTTTGTTGAATAGCAGTAGTAATAGTCTTGTGATTTTATTACTATACTTGTAAAACTTTCTTGTAAGCTTTTATATAACAGTTACAAAATTGTTTCATTTCGTGATACTTGTGGATTCGGCTTGTACATACACATATGTTTTATTTACTATTCGATATGCGATAAGTTAAAACTTTTTTTTTTAAGCTTCACGCTGTTTCCCACATGTAGTAGGGTAGGCGGAGGAATCGTGGGAAGCTAGAGTTAAAACACTCTGTTCTCACTAAGACACTTCCGTTTTGTATCTTCAGAATTCTCAATGCATTGCGTGTTGATTGGTGGAAATCAACTCCACGCTTTACTTCGTTGACAGAGCGAGTAAATGAAAATATTAGATAATCCCTCGAATAGGAATCGAAACTACTCCCTGTCGCGTTTACAGGCACATTTGTGCTCTTGTGACTCGACGGCCGAAAACTGTTGTTAAAAACATTTAATATTATAGATTGACGCAATGTGAACCTATCTCATTATTTATCTAAATTAATAATTTGATGTTAGGACGAGACATACAAGAATCTATACTATTACTATAAAACTCAAGAGTTTGTTTCGTTGTACGCGCAAATATCAGGTATCAGTATCAGGTACTGGAAATACAATAAAACCACATCCAATCCAGATTGTTGTTGGAGTAGTCCATATATTCAGAATTGCTTTAGGCATATATATAGAATGTGTCATGTTGTCCTGCATTATGTACGACTTTTAGTTGTCTCTATTTGACCAGGTAGTGAGGGGAAGTCGCAGGTAAGCCTAATAAAAGACGTCATTTTTTTTATTGCTATATAAGTTGTTGTTAAAATAAAGTTTATAAATAATAAAATAAATACATATTTAAATGTAAGCCAGTCCAACCTGAGGTCAGTCGTGTCGCAGGGGCACAAAGTGTTACCTTCTCTTCGCTCTGGTGTCGAGACAAAGCGCGATGTTGAGTTTTGCTACTCAACACGTAATGCCTCCAGAATTTGGGAGAAAATGGGAAACTGAGTGTCTTAACACTAGGTTCCCTCTCCCTACTTTGCTGTGTACACAGCGTGAATATTTTTAACATTTCTTAAAGTGTTATTCTAAACTTAAGTTTTTTATACGTTTTCTAAATAAGTATACAGCGTGAAGTTGATTATTGATTATTATTATTTAAATGTAAACTAACTACAAATCCCCACACAGTGATCTAGTGATAGTTATATCTATTCCATCAAGTTGCCCACACGCACCGCCCATCTCTTACAATTGGGTTCCGTACAGTCGCTGTACCCATTATGGGCGTAATAGCAACTCATGCCTCACTAACTCATGCATGAAGCGTGCCCATTGTTAGGACCATTTGTGTTGTATTATTTGCTTTATAAATAAACAACAGTGTATTTACTTGCTGTGATAGTTGTGGGTTCAAAACTAAGTACAAATACGCAGGAATTACAATACGTGTTAGTTTTACCGATACAGTTTAATTACCTAAATTATTATAGTCACAATTTATCCTGTATATAAATAACAAGGTAGGTAAAAGAAGCAAGTGTCAATGTACTCCGTTTTCCACTTTCCGTCTATTCGAAAACTACGTTTAGTAAATGAATTGGACGCCGCACTTTATCTTATGAAAGAGAAAAATGTAAAGTAACATTGACATTAAGTTAAATAATCTCAGATATACACCATTTCGAATATATTATATACTTATATTTAGCTAAGCGTCTGTTAAAGTGAGTGAGTGAGTGACAGGCACTCAACACGTGATTAGGCGGAAGTGTGAAACGATGTCTCAAATACGATATCTTTATGTAAATCAAATACACACGTTGTTGAGCTTCCTTTTGCTTGAAAACGTTACAGTGTTCATTGTATGAGTGAGTCTAGTTAGTAATGAGTTGTCATTTATGTACGTTTTACTCGCTTGAGTTAAAGGAAATACACCATATTTTAGTGTTTTAATATTATGATTTGTTAACATATTTTACTATTAGCTACACGTAGGCAAAGGGAACCTAGTGCTTATATTTTCCGCTCAATTTTCGAAATTTAAGGCCTAGCTTTGCTTGCTACCAGAACAAAGAAATGAAAATAATCTGTTACTCCGAATGGAAATCGAATCCACAACGGTCTTGCGTCCGCGTTGGTGCCGCTGCACCAGAATGACCTCAATTTTATTTTACTTATATAAAAATAATAAAATTAATTCTCCAGCTTTGTTTTGTTTGATAGAATGCACTTTTACGCTTTCTCTACTATTTGAACCATTCGTAATTTTTTATTATAATTTTCCCCGTATTGATAATAATGAGGCCGGTGTCGCTCAAGGGCACAATGCTGTAAGCGCGACGGTTGTGGGTTCGATGTCCCCTCGGTGGAATAAAATATTTACTATTTTCATTTTTTCACTCTTTTGATAAGGCAAAAAGTGGCATTAAGTTCCGCCAGAATTTAGTAGAAAGTGGGGAACAGGAGTTTTTTATTGGAAACCGAGATTCCTTCTGCCTTCCTTGCTATGTATGGGAAACCGGATGAAGGTAAAAAAATCTCCCTTTTTATTCCAAGAAGAAAAAAAAATCCACAGTGATATAATAGTTCTATCTTATTAAGAACCCTCGCGTTATAATAAAGACCTTTCAAAAATCCCTTCTGGGAGCAAATCGAGATGTTATTAAACGTTCCAGAGTTATTGCGGCTTCGATATTCTTATAGCTTTATGGGAATGTAATCAAAATGTTATGTAAAATATGTTTTTGATGTCATCTTTTGCGTTTTCTGTTGTATTTTCGCATTATCATTGGAAAAAATATTATATTTATTAATACAAATATACCTACTATATATAGCATTGTAGTGTAAAGTGGGGAACGGACGGTCTTAACTAGTTTCCCACTGCCTATCCTGCTACAGCGTGAAGCTAAAAAAATACATATAAAATGAACCCAGGAACCTCGATTAGGAAGACACCTACTAACGACGCCACACTGGCACAACTGTTACACATATATTTTATTCACATACGGCCTACAAATCTTCATTTACGTAAACCAAAAATACATTTCCTGTCACTATATATTTTCAAAAGGCACTTTATGTTTGACTGAAACGTGAACGTGATGTTTTTATTTGAATAACTTAAATCCTAGTGCTTTAGGTGAAATATTATTGCATTTTGTAAAAAATTTGCAGTTTTTTAGCTGTATCACGCATATATTAGGACAGGTCGAAAAAACCTAGTATTAAAATACTCCGTTCTCGGAACTAAACGCCGCGCTTAGTCTTAAGACTAGAGCGTTGATATGAAAGTTATTCATTCCATCTAGTGCTAATCGAATCCACAACCGTCGCTATTATAGTCAGATGCTGGATTCTAAATTATATTTTTCCTTATACAGCTAGGACAGGTAAAAAAAATAATAAAATCAAAAACTAAAAAGAATATAATTAAGACTACTTGAAACTAACAAAGTTAGTGCAATATCTTGAACAGCTTACAGCGGATAAGCAACAGGATGGAAACTTTGATAATATTATGCTTAGTATCATGTTGTAGGTGAACTGGGGCATGCGGGCGTGCTTAGGAAGTTACTAGTTTTGACTTTTACTATGACATGTAGTAAAGTTGTTTTGACTACTGTAAGTCGTAGTTCATTGCTTTTTATTATTTTTGTTAAAATAATAACACATAAAGCAGGCCTACATAAAGCAGGGTAACCTAAACTGAACGTTCCCCTCGTGCTGCCCAATTTCGGAGCATTGTGTGTTGAGTGGCAACACTTACTACTTTTTTCTTTCAACATATTAAAGGAAAAATAAATAAAACTACAAGAATTTCATTGACTATAGTGAAAAGCTGCCATCATTTAATGTTCAATCTCCAAACATTCGTATGATATGAATTGTTTTTATAAGTCAAAGCACAATTCTACTTCCCGAAATTTTTGTAGTGAAGAGATTTATGATTGTTTTTCTTGTTGTACCCCTGACACATGTATCTGTGTATAAGAATATCTATATGTCTGTCTGTTGCATGGTAATTGCCAAGCCATGGAGGATAAACCGGTTTCGATCTAGCCTTTTCTGTTTGAAATACTATTTAGTCGAGAATGCTCGTAACTATTATTTAAGTAAAATAATAGTAAAATATGTTAAGCTATTTGAAGATCATCAATCTTTTCTAGTTGATAACAGGATATAAGCAACTTCCATTGGTCTGATCGATTCTATAAGTCACTTTACCCACGATCAGTAACCTAGATCTCTAATACTTCAGTCTCATCTGGAATCTGTAGAATTGTGATGTTTACTTTTTAGATACTTTAGTATCGGGGAGTATTTTAATTTTTACTTAAGTTATTGGATGGAAATTATTGGAAGACAGTAAATAATTTAAGTTTTCGCCCTGAAAATATAAATCTTTATTACTTTTGTTAAGCCGCGAGTGGGTCGCTCGTTAATAATAATATACATATATCTAATTATACACCTAGCTCCTATCGAGATACTAGCTAGATAACATACAATTTGGGAACAATTTGCCTCGCAGGAACCTCATATATACTGTATATAACAGTTATCTCCCTACGATATACTACAGGTACTTGTGTAACACACTCCACTATCAATTTGCTATTGTTCAAAACCACGTTACGATGAGATATTCCAACCATTGTATTATGAAATGAAGTGGATGATGATTTAGATTCACGACTTCTTTTTTGCTTCACATTGTTTCCGGCACATGACAGAGTAGGCAAAGACAACAAAGACAAGTGTCTAAACACTAGAGTCCCATACTCTAGTGTTTAGACACTCCATTCCAATTACGATACTTCTGTTCTCCACTTTTCGTCGCATTCTCGAGGAAATAAAAATATTAAATATCTCAGCCCCCCCCGAGTGATAATCGAACCCACAACCGTTGTGTGTACAGTGGCATGTTTGCGCCAGTAATACCTGAATATATTTCAAAAATTGTACATTAACACTAGGTTCTCTCTGCTTACGCCTTATTTATGAGAGATAAATGCAATGTTAAATTCTGCTACTTACGCAATACCTCGACTACGGGCGGAATGTGGAGAACGGAGTGTTTTAAGACTAAATTGCTTCACACTACTCGAGGAAAACGGCTAAATCATTTTTTTTTAACGTTCAAATTATATCAAAATATAAAAACTTTTCTAAATATACTTAATTTTAAAGCCAACAAACATTTAAACACAATTACAACATTCCCATCAATAATTCGGTATCCCAACTAGGTGTTAACCGCAAGTAAATTCGTTCCTACGAACTTCCTTTGAGCACGACCGCGTATTTCGTTCTATAATAATTATTTACACTCTCGCAGACATTTGAATAAGTTGGATATTTCAAATAGTGCTAGTTACTAGTTTATATTAAATTTAAATGACTGTATATTTCATTACATTATATTAATTAGAATACCACAGAGGGCAATCATCGAGGCGCAGTGGGATGGCGTTTGTCTGTCTGACGGTTGTGGATTCGATTCCCACTCGGAGGTATGATTATATTTAAATTATTTTCATTCTTTCGCTCTGATAAACATAGTGCGGCATTGAGTTTTGGGCGAAGAGCGGAGAATGGAATGTCTGGATAATAGATGCTTTCTGCTTATCATGCTGAATATAGCAGGATGAGGAGAAAGCATCTTCGAGGGAAAAATTGACATTTTTTTTTCATTTTAGTCAAAAACTTGATGTGAAGAATGGAATAATTTATCATGTGAGTACACGTTTCACGTTTACTTCACCAGACAAGTGAAAAAAAAAATATTAAAAATTTTTGAATTGATCTCATAACCCTTGAGTGTACATTTAGTCGTTATTTAACTGCAATTATAATTATAATTAAAATTATAATATATAGAAAAAAAAAAAATCTCCACTGAACTGAAATAAAGAATAATATATTACACTTTTAAGCTAAAAATTCAGAAACATCCTTTAATCAAGAGTTAAAATGTTTTAGAAGATGCCTCGAACGCTCATTTAGTTAGCCGCGGCTTAGCGGTGGTCGGTTTTTGTAGATCAGAGAGCATTTTAATTATATTATAAATATATATTTTTTTATCACGACGGTCTCAATAAAATAAAATATATATTGAGACTGTAAACATGATGGTTTGGCTCCATTCCTAATCAGGGAAATGAAATATTTAATATAAGTATTCATTTTCCTCGTTTTGGTAACGAGGCAAAGCGCGGCGTTGGTTTCGGTCAGTCAACACGCAATGCTTCAAGAACTCTGCGGAAATTGGGGAACGGTAGTGGCTTAATGGAAACGGAGTGTAATGTCATATACAGTTATATGCCTCATACAGCAGGGGAGCTAGTGTTAAAACACTCCGTTTCCCCACTTTCCGCTCAATTTTCAACATTTGCGTGAAATTCAACGCCTTGTTGTGTTTATTTACCATAGCTAGGAAATAAAAGTAATTAATCGTTTCGGCTGTGGGTACCGAACTCGCAACCGTTACATTCAGACGGCCAATTAATCTTAACCAAAAAACTACTTATCGTCCCCTTTTATTCAAATCAAATCGTATACAGAAAAACACTTTTTCATCCTTTAATGTTCTTTTTATAGGGAAAAGTAAACATTTATCGGCTTAAAAGACTTAAGTCTTGTTAATTATATTGTTATCAATCCTTGTGTTCATTATCAGCTGTTGGGTCGGAACTGTCCATAGTAATCTCGTCGCATTTGATTTATGTATTGTTTCGTAAATAAGTAAGATTATCCTAACTTTATCTAAATTTGGGGTATTTTTGCATATTTTCATATTAATTTGTAACATTCATATAAAAATGTTAGTGAATAATCACTTTTTCTTTGTATTTCATATGCTTTAAATGTTATTCCACACTTAGGAAAAGAACTTACTTAGTTTTCCAAATATGGAAAACGTATAAAACTTACCGCGATCTTAACCCGTGACTCACATCTTGTATGTAATACATTTCATACATTTTTTATAATAAGCATATAAAGCTAGAAATATATTTCCTGCTTTTTTACTTCTTCGTTTCGGCCCTACGATGTCCAAATATGTCATAGGTCATGCACAAGGATCTCCAAAGCCATTCAAGGACAAGATGAAGGACAATTTGGTCAAGGTCACTGCAAGCACAGCGTCCTGCTGTGCTTGCATACAAGGACTTCCAGTGACCTTGACCAAATTGTTTGTCCACTAGATACCGGATCTACTCGAGCTTCTCTACTTATAGATACTGCTGTTAGTTTGATTGGAACACGAAGTCAAATATTGTGTAAGAAGAGTGCTTAATGCTTCCAATTACACTCGAATCCATACTTACGTGAATTAAATATCTTGATTACACCACAATATCCTAATTTCAATATTTTTTTTACATTAAAAAATCCTTATAATAATTAAAACAAAAAAAACACTTCAAAAAGATACATATAAAAGCAATAGTACAAAATACTCACGTGTATTTTATATGCAAATGACTTTAGACACGAGCGCCGTCTAATCGCATTTGGAATTTGGGTTAAATATGTAAATCCCGGTAATACGTACGTTTAAACAAACTTTTGGAGAAATGAAAGCTGAAATATTAATTTATCAAGAAATCATACCTCAAAAGGTTGATACTTTGAGTATATACATAAATTATCCTTTTTGTTGATCTTTATAATCAGACCGATCATAATCAGAGGCTGTCCCACTGACTAACGATAGCATCGGTAATATTTATTTACATTCTTCTACCTTAATGCACGCCACCCTAAACAGTACTACCTTAAGCACTTCTGTTCCTCGATCAGTTCAAATGCCCTATTTTCCTCCATACAATATTTTGCTCTTCCAGGGGCGGATCATCGAATGTCTTGAAAGCCGGCTACGCATTTATATTTCCTCTCATGCCGTAAATACTTATTTTTTACAGTCACGCTGTATGTCGCACACAGACGTTAAGACATTACGTTTCGTTGAGTGGTGGAACTCAACGCTGCGCCTTTGCATCGACGCCAGAGTGAAGGAATTAAAAAATTAAGTATTTCATTTCCTAGAGTGGGAATTGAACCCACAACCTATCGCGTTTATAGTCTGACATTTTGCCAGTGCGCCACAACTGGCGTCAATAGCGTCGTAAATATATGCTTTTTCAATTACTTAGCTTCACGCTGTATCCCTAGCGGTGGTTAGAGAGAACAGAGCGCGCCAAACGCTACGGTTTCTACATACCCCTTTCGCCTCGTCCACTGTCATCAACCTCTTCATACATTCCGGGGGGTCCTCATGTTTTTTACGTGACCTTCCTCCAGTAACTTTGCTACTGTGTTTTCGAAGGTCAACTGTAGTCTCCTCCTACCTCTCTTACGGCTTACTTTTCCACCATATGATTTTTTGCCATTCTTTCATCTTGCTTCATTTCATTTAAATACCAGAACCATTGTCTTATTCGCAGTCCGTCTTATACCATTATTTAATTTTCGTAAATATATAATATATGTTAATAATATTTTAAATACGAATAAGAACAGAGCGCGACATAGAGACCGAGATTCAACTCAGAATGTTATTGGAAATAAATCGGAAAAAGAAGTGTCTTGACAGTTAAGTTCTCTTTCTCTACAAAAACAGCCCACTTTATTAATAATTGAAAATTTTTCGATACAAAAACTAGTTATTTTCTCGAATCATAGTTAAGTCATCCTCCACCCTCGATTAGGTCACCTTGCAATCAAAACAAAAAAATCTAAATCGGTTTATCCGGAGCTACGATGTCACAAACAAACATACAAACATACACTCACGTCACACTATATTTATATACATCCCTATATTTTCATCGAGGGTTAATCATAGAATCTGAACTACCCTACAATTGTATTAATATACATACATTCAGGCCCGTCCTGAACTTCATTATTTTAAATAGTATTAATGTATACATAAAATATCATTTGTTATTATTTTATAAAATTGTACACGATATTATGTTAATACTATAACATCCACGGCTCGGCTTCAGCGCGAATTTTTCATAATGAGCACTGAAAAATATGTGAAAGCTTCAAAACATGTGACGCCGCAGTTGGTGGAAAAATGCATAATGCAAGAGTGTGAGCGCGACACCCGCAATGCGATACGGTGCAGCGACACCTATACACCTAGACACCTACATGCCTTGCCTTGCTCATTTTTGTTATATTATTGAGTTTTTTTTAAGGCTGTATATCTTTGATACTAGGAAGCGTAGGGAATGTTTTGCTGAATCCAAAATATTTGTTTTGCTCCACGCTGTATCCCGCTCATAGGTAAAGTAGGCGGAGAGAACCTGGGAACCTACTGCCATTTTCCGCCGAATTCTAAAAGCTTCGCGTATAGAATGTCGGAACTCGACGCCGCAATTGTTTCATTTGTTTATTTTCATTTCCTTGCTCTAATAAGAAGCAAAGAAACACCCAATGTATCTAAAATTGAACGGAGGGTGAGGAACGGGGCGTCGTAATACTTAGTTGTAAGTTGAATTATTATTTATATTTACAGGTTGCATACTAGGTCCGGTAAATGTTCCTAAAAAAACTGGTCTCACTAAATGAAGGACACTCCGACATGAAATCCTAATCATGTGAAAAGGCGTCACCAGTCGAACATATAATCAAAAGTGAATACATCTCGAATATTCTTCGGAAATATATATATATATATATATATATATATATTTGTGAAAGAGAAAGAAAGAACAACAAAATGACTTAAAACTGGTTTCTTTATATCCGCTCCATTTAATGTTTTAAATGCAAAAACAAGGTATTAAATAATAACTTAAAAAAAGAAAAGAGAAATAGGAAGCAGACTTCACAAACGGTACACATAACGGTAGTGCATTTAAAACTAACCCCCATATCAAACGCCGCCGTCGCTAAAACAAAGTCAAAAATTCCTTCTGATTTGCGAGTAACGTGCTCCCTCGATCACGTACTCTGAGCTTTTTCTGTTGCTTCAGGCTTAGTGCCTAAATAGTATAAATGCTTAACTTCGCCTTTAATGGTATAAAGGCTTAAATTCAAGGATTTAATATTAGTTTGATGTTGCGTTTGATAAATCGTCACATATCTCCCACATATGAGGCCAATCGTGACTGTAAACTCGACAGGTTGTGGGTTTGATTCTCACTCGAGGAAATTAAATATTTAATATTTTCATTACTTCTCTCTGGTAACGAAGCCAAGCGCGGCGTTGAGTTTCGCCACTCAACACGACGACGACGCTTTCAGAATCGGCATCGGCAGGGAGTGGGGTGCGGAGTGTCTTTACACTAGCCTCTGCCTACTCTGCTACATGCGGGATATAGCGTGAATCTGGAAAATCTCCCACATATATCAGATCCAACATCGAGAACCTAGAATTAGAACACTTCTATCCAATTCTGAAACATTGCTATGTTGAATGGCGGCGTTCAACACCACGCTGTAAATGTATACCAGTCAAGACTTCGTATATTAGGTAATCGCCAATAGGTTCGATATCCACATCCGTATTTAGGTTTTTTTTTTCGTTCCGTAACGCTATAAAAAATTGTAACCTAATTTTTTTTGCGTACGACGTCAAGCATAGTATTCTATGCAAATAAGTTAAAACGTAGCTTTTTAAAACAAAGAAAAAGACATAAGAATATAATTAAAATGCAGTGCGACTTCAAAAGTCTGGCGCTCTCGTAATAAACTTAAAACAACGTAGAAAATTAAAACTAACTTCGCTGGCACGTGTGCTTCATATTTACATGCAAATGCATATTACGTATATTCTTCATATAATGTATGGTGGAATGTTTTTGTGAAAACACTTTGCACTTAATTAGGAATGTCTTATACATATTTTAATTAACTTAAAAAAAAGTCTTTCATCCTTGAGGCCGTCAAGGGCCAAGGTGCCAAGGTGGGGCACAAGCGTGACAGTAAACGCTATTGCGGGTTCGATTCCCACTCCCTCAACAAACAAGTTTCATTCAGAAAATGTGCGTGTGCAAACAGTCAAACAGACTGACGGACTAAAATGTATATAATAAGATTCGGGTTCTCTCATTACGCTTATATCGTAATAAGTTTTGTTAAAAATTTGAATGGCAAAGACAGAGTTTTTTATTGTTTTATTATAGTATAGATGTGAATTATCCTTATGGTGAAGTTGGTAACTACATATCATCGTATCATCATTAAATCAAAAGTATTTTGATTTTCAAAGCCACGCTGTTTCATGTTTGAAAACTATATAAAAAATTATATTAAACAAGTTTAATTGGCGTTTGGGTACTTGTATGTACGCAAAAGAGGCATTACGGTGAATGTTTACAAATACATCGATTATTCCATTTTTTTTTCAGTATCATATTTTTCCCAAGGAGCACAGTAGGCGGGGAAAACTACTTAACCGATTATCATGAAACTTTATACACTTATTTTGAGAAGTATTAGAAAGGACGTAGGATCCTTTTTTTAATATTATCCTTTGGTTCTAATATAAAAATAGTTTAAGCGAGCGAAGCAGCGTTTGAGTACCTTGTATAATATAAATTCAAAACCAGTTAACCGATGATTCTATTGAAATGATCCCAAAGACAATAGCACACTAATATAAGTCTTAACTAGGATTATTCAACGCCGACGGCTTGTATCCGATCTGGACGCGTCCAACAAATCGGATTAGGCACTGTGAGTGGACAATGTACCGATATAAACACTTTGCTTTGACATCCTTTAAGTATGTTTTGTTTGTTATATTACACGATTTTTTTTAATCATGACATCAAATGTCTCGAAAATTTGGCTGAAAGTGCCTAATAAAGTATTTTAACACTAGGTTCCCTGTGCCTACCCTGCTGTATACGGGATGAGTATGAAACTATCTATTCATTCATTATTTTTTTATCAACATACATTTCCATAGCGAAATAACATGGTAATCAAACCCACAACCTTCGCGATTATATTCATATTTTCGTTCTACCATGATGATATCTGTATATTGTTCTACTTAGTAAAACACGTTTTAGCGCTTTATTCTTCAACATAATAATTTACCAACTTTTTAAACTTATAAGGCAAGTTTCACCATTTTGGAACATATTTTCACTTGAATTTTCTATACTTGTGCCTTCTTTACTTTATAACAAAGACTACGTACATTTATTTTACAAAAATGTACATTTTTGAAAAATATAAATCATCAGTTAAAAATATACATTATAACGTAAACAAAAAAAGATTTGAAAAGCTCTCGAGGCCTCTTAAGCCTACACTTATTCAGGAACGCTAAGAAATTTCTTCTCTAACTTTACTTAATACGAAGTAGTATAATTTTATATATAATAGAGGCCAGTCTGACTGTAAACGTGACCGTTTGTGGGTTCGATAACAACTCGAGGAAATTAAATATTTAACGTTTGATATTCTTCGCTCTGAGGTCAGGCAAAGCACGGCGTTGAGTTCCGCCACTCAACACGCAATGCCTCCAGATTTAGTCGGAAAATGGGAAACGGAGTGTCTTAAAACTAGATTCCCTCTGCCTATCCTGCTGTGTGGGGAATACAGCGTGATATACTAAAAAATATATATAATCATATTATAAACAAAACATATAACCCAAGATCCCAGGGCCACCAGACCTACGTCATTTTAGCAAAGATAAAATTTTGAGGACTATTAGTTTAATATGTAATTAAGACAGTATGCGTAGTCACTAACGTGAAAGGAGGACCCTTTCAGAGGTAGCGCCAAATAAAGGTATATCTCTGTCTGGGAGGATGATTGCGCCATCGGATTGGTCCGGGTGCTTATAAGGGGTCTTAAAATAGTCCATAAATAATAATTATATAATTAAAGCTTTTTTTTAAACAATTTTTAGGACGTCTGGCAGGAATAAAGGCGCACGTAAAGCATCTGGTAACAATAAATAAAAACATTATTTACATTAATCTTAAAAATATATTTAAATTCGAGCGTTTCTACTTTAACTAACCTGAGCGTGTACTTTAATTTGGCGCTACCTCTGAAATCGCCCCACTTTCAAGTTAGTAAGTACGTATACAATCTTAACTACATATTAGACTATTAATCCTATAAATGTCAGCTTTGCTAAAATGACGTAGGTCTGGGGGCCCTGGGATCTCAGTCTAATACATATTATGCAAAAAAAATCACAATTATTGCTCTAAAATTAAATATTTCTGCAGTTGGAGGATTAAAGAGAGTATGAATTATATATAAATTTATTTTAATTAAATGTTAAAATAAAATACAAATTAAATCTACAATTATAATATATTACCTAAGACTACTGCCTTCGTTGTTAGAAGACCACCAGTAACCAGTCTATACCTAAAATAATGTTACTTAACCTACGATTTAATTATTCAATATTAGAATTATGTAAAAACTCCTCTCCCACCGGCGCGGCGCCGTGCACCCGATCTCTCTCTTGTCAGCATTTTGCGGCGCTCGACCGCCGCGCGCCGGTCAGACGGTCACATTACAATATAAAATATTTTTTCCACCTGCTACTGCCAACAGACATATGTAGAGGAGTGCACAATAACGAATATTATTTAAAACGTTTGTAAACATGCAATGTAATTTTTTTTTCATCGGTAATAATCGCTGTATTTGTTCTAGAGATTGTACCGATAAGATACACATTCAAAATATTTAAAGATCATATTTTATCCAAAAACTGAAACAACAAGGAAAATACTAGGACCTATTGACGCACCTCCGAGCCGCTTTACCGCCTGAAGCGGTCCACTCACTCCCTCACTCTACGTCGTGTGTACGAACAATGACTTGTACTTTTTTATGAAAAAAGCGACATGAAGTCTTAAAGAAAAAAATATGATGTATAAAATAAAAATTGTCTTACATTTTATTGATATTGTCTTGTGATAAGTTATAGCTATTAATTAGGTTTTATGTGAAGAGCAACATTTATGTGAATAATAAATATCCAATAGAACTAAAATATTAATTTAATTTTTTTTTTCAAACTAGTAATATACTAGTTTATATTTATTTAGAAAACGTATAAAAATTTTGAACGCAGCGGGACTCGAACCCGCGCCTCCTGGAAACCGACCAGGCGCTCTGACCACTAAGCCATGCGTTCTCGCCAAGCTACGTCGAAATTTTTATACGC
>DWLH01000903.1:0-15563 GCA_018249795.1 Heliconius telesiphe telesiphe
AAAGGCTAGTATGTACATTAGAAACTTTCATTCACTGTGTGAGATATAAATACATATAGTCAACTAAATTCTATTTAATAGCAACTCTAATGTATTTAGAATGTGTGGCTCATATTCTCTACAGAATCAACATTCGTGTTCCAGATGCCCGGAGCGTGGATTATAGGCATTTCAGTTTATGATCTGACAAGTTTTATTGTTCATCTACCTCGATTCAATTGTGAATATTATATATAAAAGTAAGGAAGAGGTGATATAAAAAAATACGTAAAAAAATACATAATACTCAATATTATGTAGGTGAAAGTTTGTTTAGTTGAACGTTGCAAGGTGAGAAACTACAGGTTAGAATAGATTTTTTTATGTTGGATAGTCTAATTGCGATGAAAGGCTATATACCTATATTCTACGGTCAGATATAGATTATTTAGTTATTTACAATTTACCACGTAGACGACGCCGTACGTAGAAAAAGTTACATTTTAATTTTTATATTGTATATTTTTATAAGAACATTATACAAAACTACTGTTATAACAAATCTCAACTTCTAGCCATTTGGAACGATTTGTAGGTTTTTAAAAAAGTTTACATAACTGTACTGTAACTTTAATTAGTCCTAAGCAAACAATCGTTAAATATTTAAACATGCAATATCTATTTTGGGCACCTATAAGGCTTCTATTATATAGCATGAGATATAAAAATAACAATTTTATGTGTCCAATAGTTCAAACTTTTTTATGTCAAAATTGCCGGAAATGTCATATAAACTATCATCTCCTATTTCACTATGTAGGACGGTAATAGTTCAAAGTTTATTTTTTTTTGTTATTTGCGTACTAGCACTAGCTTCATACTAAAATTCAGCTTTATAGAGCTATCCAATGAATTTTGAAAATTATCTGTCAGTTAATCAGTGGCAAAATTAAGAGATTTTAGTTATTAATAAAATCTAAATTAAGAGCTATGCAAATGAAACTTATTAAATTTAATAAACTCACAATCCAAGCCCAAGTTACGAAGGTTGAAAAAAGTTTAGTTTAGTTATTTCTTTTTAAACATTGGGGCAAAATCGCAGATAACAACTAATATTTTGTACAATAAATACCTTTTATATAATCATAACCATATATTTTTTATCCCAATATCCCCCACTAACTTTTATAAAATGTGACGTCTGATGGACGGTCGACTGGCATTCGAGGAGTATATCTGAGATATTGTAAATCTGCACCGAGGACGCAGTTGTGGGAGTGGATATTAGACTTCGGTACAATAGATCTGTCCGTTCGGAATAAACTATGTGAAATATATTCGTGAAAGATTTTTGTTGTTGTAATAAAAATTATATCATTATTTAATATAAATTCACTCGAATTTTGAGACTTTGCGTATTGAGAGGTGGAATTGAACGTCGCTTATTGTCTTGTTACCAAAGCGAGCGAATGGAAATAATTCAAATCAAACACACAACCGTCACGTTTGTAGTCAGTGCTCGCTGTGCTGCTACGCCGCGACGGCGTCTTCTGTAGATCTCTTGTTACCAATTTATTCAACATAAATAATTATTAAATTAATTAATGCACATCTCCGATTCAGTTTTTTTTCATTATAATTTATATATTATAATAATATTTTTAAATTATGTCAATAAATAATTCTAATATATTTGTATATATAATACAAAAAGTTATAGATAAGGTTAACAGAATGTTTTAAAATTTAACTTTTTTTTTATAGTAGCCAAGACGTTTTAAATCATACAAGTTGTTTTTTATACCTGGAGCTGCTATCCGAGATTCGCACAGGTCCTCAGTGTACCCGGCGCTGGATCCATTTGCCTGTTACAATGGAATAGTTTAATATATAGATAATTACAATATATATTATTTTATAAACTAAATTATAATAAAAATATTTAAATATACATCAATTTACGATAAAGTCATTTGACTTTAGCTTTGTTTTTTGCTAGTGCTAGCAATTATTCACAATAAATAATTTACTTTCCGAGTGGAAATCAAATCCGCAACCATCGAATTCACCGTCAGACATAATATCGCTGCACCACGATAAATTATATTACAATAATATTGCAAAACACTATTTTCTCATCACTAGTAGAGCAGCTAAGTAGACTACATATGAATATGTGTAAACAAAATTAAGGTCCCGGTAACGCAAAAAATATACATCTATAATACATTTATAGGAACACAAACATATAAAATATCTTATTGAATTATTTTTATTACAATTTTCTAAGATTTTCATAGAAAATTAACTAGTTCGAAATTGTTATAAAAGCCTCATAATACGTACTCTAGAGCACTACCGTGTATGCAATGTGACCTCTGCTCCGTTAACTAAACTATCTAATGTAGCTGGTATCTGTGAAATTTATGTAAATCCCCAAACGAGTATCGAAGTATCCGAAACCAATTAATCCCGCCGTGTATTCCTTAAACATCGGATATAATATAAAGTCTATTATTTAACTTGTACAGTCCTGGTACAGTAATACTGGAAACGCGACGGTTGTGGGTTCGATCCCAACTTACGGGAATGAACTATAGAGAAAATGAATTGTCGATTTGGTAAGAGAGAAACCGAATATACCGAATATATGAGTAATTCATTCTCTGACAGATAAAGCTCGGCCATTCCGTAATAATTTACGCAATGTCTCGAAAATTGAGGAACGTAGATTCTTAGCATTAGGTTAATTTACTTATCCAACTATTTGCGGGATATAGCGTGTTAGAAGTTTTTTTTTTTTCGTAACTTTATAATGTATTGGGCAACTTTTCGGATAAATGAGTGGTTGGCAGTGGATTTAAATTTAATATAAGCTATCATTTACTTAATTTTTTTTTTCACACTTTTTATTGCACGATAAATGCGTGCTTTTTTGTTTGTTTTTTATTTAGTTACGTATATAATTTTATTTTCCAAACCAACAGCAATTAATTAAAAATGAAATGTGTGTTCGAATAAATTATATTTTCTTTGTGGTTCTGAAATTCTGGCTGGCTCAGTGTTGATGTTTACAAACACAACAATAATAATGTTAACTAAACGATATAACTTGTAATAAAATCAATATATTAAGTATTTCTAAAAAACCTGCATAAAAATCATTCCATATTTTTAGAAATACTTAATTTAGTGCCATTTATTTCTAATATCCCAAACCATAAATTTTATCCTAGAATATTATAGAATTACATACATATATACAGCAGTTATTAATCCATAATGAATAGTCATGTATTTGTGATATGAGCGTTTCTCTATTCTGAACCACCCTGTAGGTACTCAAGTGAACATTTATCAGGCGCGCACACGTATTTAGAACATAATTCATGGGCCACGAGATTGTATGGAAATTGATGCTATTATCGCAGTGCCGAGAGCACTTCACGCAGCAAGTGCATTACGTCAGGCAAACAGTTTGAAAGCCTTTATTACGCGACCTGCTCTCGTAGTGTCGGCGTGCATCGCGGTGGTTTGATGGGTGGTTTACGAAATATGGTGATTTGTTTTACGGAAAATGTAATTTTGTTATGGTATGTCTTTATACGACACCTACACGACATCACGCGACAATATGACGCGATAGCGTCATCAATTCTTATTCATTCTACCCTATAACTTATTTGTTAACGATCGTATAAAAGACCCCACGGACATTGTACGGGCAGTCTTGGCTCTGGTGTGGTTCGGAGCACTACTAGTGCTCTGCCACTGGCTAACCTTGACTATTTGGACAATTAATTATTGGATTAATTTATTGTTATTTTAATTGTAAATGTGGTTCCATCATAGGTTTACTTTTGAAATCGTTTAGTTATTAATACTTTCAGTTAAAATTACCTTGCTAATAGTGTTTGTACATGTGTCATGTGTTCACATATTAGTAGAACCAAATGCCAGGACATGGTCGGAGGTTCTACCCGTTTGTTATTAACGCCCACAACGCGTCGTTCTCCGACATATATAATTTAATTTTCTTAGAACTCTGGCGGAGTCTCGGAGTCGGAGTCTCAACACACTATGCATCAAGAATTTCGTGGATAGTAGGGAACATAGTGTCGCAATGGAAAACGGAGTATAATAATATGAAACACGCATTCTCTTCCTATAAAATTAAATAAACACTTGTACAAATGCACTCGTGCAAAAAAATAAAAGTAAATTTAACTTTATTTTTAGTGAATTTATCGTTCGCTGCGTCGAGGGGTGGGTCTATCTGACAGGGCTTGTGAGAATTATACCAAGCTGAATATCTGCATTCCATTCTGAATCGATATTTAGGAGTATAGAAAATATTATTATTAAGCCAAATATGAAACAATCGTTGCTGGAAAATTTAAAATATATATTGTTTGTTTTTACGTCATTTTAATTCTAGGTTTTCTTTTATAATCGAGATTCGAAAGCAACGTGGATTGCCTTACAATATGGAATTACATACATTTGTATAATGTTCAAAGTGATTGTTACGTTGAAATATAATTTATTGTTTTATAGTGAAGAATAAATTTAATTTTTAGACTATCGTTCCGTCAAATAGCGATCGATTAATATTAAAAGTATATAAAACCAAAATATTCATTACATAAATAATATTGTGACAACAGAAACTTTTGTACTAAATATCGAGGGAGATCCGTCGTCGACGACGTTGAACTCGTTATCGCGAGGAAATTGCGAGGACTTAGGATGTGAGCTGTGACCTCTTTCGGATGGATGGGGGACACTATTTTAATTGTGTGAAAGAAAAAGTTTAAAAATATTATTCGTTTGTATTTTTAACTTTGGAAAATATTTATTGTTAAAATTTTAGGTCTATATTGAACTCCGACAAAATAATAAGTGAGAGCAGGGTAGGCAAAAGGAACATAATTTGGGGACACTTTTTCGTCCATTTTTCCCTTAATTTTCTTCCCGTCATTGCTAAAACCAAGCAAGCACTTAGTTTTGTCAGAACGGGGAAATAAAATTAATAAATTTAATAATAAGTAATAAATAATTAAATAATGAAGCGCTCTGGGACAGGACACAAGCGTACGACTGTAAACGCGACGTTTGTGGGTCTGATTCCCACTCGAAAATATTATATGTATAATATTTTAATTTCCTCGCTCTGTTAACGTTGGAAAGCGCGGCGTTGAGTCCCGCCACTCAATTTACAATATCTCAAGAATGCGGCGCAAACTGGTGAAATTCTTCTGTCATATTGGGGTACGAAGTGTCTTGACTAGGTTCCCAGGAATTGCCTACCCAACTATGTGCAGGATACATTGTAAAGCTACAAAAGGAAAAGTTATAAAAATTAATAATTGACAGAATTTTCAGCCTTTAAAAAAATATATTTATTATTTTTTATAGCTTGACGCTTATAAGGATGTGGTAAACCAAAATTAATAAACAAAATTTAAAAACGAGAAAGTGCTACAAATTGATAGTACCTGCACTTTAAATTTTTTACTTGATGCTGTAATAAATTATTACTAAGCCGTCTTAAAGTTATGTCTCCTTTGGGTAGCCTAATTAATGATTACCAAATGAATATTAAATTAATCACAGTTAAAACGTAATTTATTACAGCCTTTAATTAGCGGTTTCGAAACGAAAACTTAATTACGGTCTGGTCTATATAAGTATATGTTATATTAAGATCAGCTAAAGCGTGCAATTCAAATTTCATTTATCAAAACACCTGTCTCCTCTGTCCTGGGAAGTTTTGATAAGGGTCACGCTTACCTGCAGGTTCCGCCGTTTTTGCACATATTGGACGTCCTCGGGCACAAAGGTCCGACGCCGCAGTCAGCGCCGGAGTAGCCTTCGAAACACGAACAGTAGAACTCCCTGTAATGAAAAACTTGTATTATTTAAATGTTCCACTAAGCTTTTTTGTAGCTACTTTGGGTAGTAATTGAATATTTTTTATTATCTTCACGCTGTATCCTGCATATAACAGGGCATGTAGAGGGAATCTAGTGTTAAAACACTCCATTCCACCAAATTTTTGGAGCATTGCGTGTTGAGTGTCTTATCAGAGCAAAGAAATTAAAATATTAGTTAATTTCCCCTAATGGGAATCGAACCCACAAGCGTCGCGTTTCCAGTCACACGCTTGTGCCACTCGCCATGACGGCCTCTATTTTATTTATTTGATTTAATTTTAATTGTGTAATATGCCATGGTTATGTCTTTTTAGGTATTTGTACCTCAAAAAAATACAGAACCCTTATGGGATAATTTTATTGCCCGCCTGTTTGTCTGTTAGTCTCGTGTCTATCAAGACAATTTTTCAAAAACGCTTTAACAAGCAATGTATTATCTAATATCTAGGATTAAAGTCTCTTGGAGTTACATATATCAAAAGTAGAACAAAAATTGGAATTAAAAAGTTAATTCAGTTGATGAAAATGAATAAAAAGTATAGAATTTTTCCCAAGAGACACAAAATGTATCTTAGAGCACTTATATTTGTATTTATTACTAAAAGTCCAAGATAAAATGTGAACTAAAATTAACAAAGCACAGTTAAAAAAAATAGTTTGACCAAACATCAGGAGTCGCGCAAATATTACATAAAGCCACTCACTCTTTGAAACAAAGATTAATTTTAAATATTCATAATTTTTCTATCTAAAGCGAAACCCAATATCAGATTTCAGCGGCAATTATTAAGCAAATGAACGGATACAATAAGTATTATCGGGAGTTAACGCTCGACGATCAAATTACGAACGATTCCAATCCAGATGTTTTAAGTAAATAAATGTTTTCCTGGCGTTATACCTCTATGATACATATTTATACAAAAGTAATGGTAGACCGTGATGTCGATATGTCTATTCTAGATATCATACAAAATAGTGAATGTGTTATTGACTTTTTATAACGTTTTTATTCAATAACAATAGTAATGTTGTTCATAGTATAATATAGATGTTGATTTAATATTAATGTTCCGTACTTCAGGAAAAATTATAACCCTTATAGTATTGGTGTGATATGGTTCTTTGATTATGGTGTTCCGAGCGTGCCAGTAGAGCACATATCACTTCGCCAATGTCACGTTGTGTGGCTTATAGGATTACTTTGTTGCCTATCTATCAATACCATTTATCTCAAGATCACGTGAAGGCATCAATAATATATATTCAAGTTTATGGTATATTGGAGCACGGATGAAATCAAACTTAAAAGCATGATTTTTTTGTGTGTGTATAAGAATTTACGTAATATTTTTGCTTCATTTTGCATTAAAGTCTCTTAATTTCTAAAAGATCTACAGTAATAAAATTAAGCACAAAGTGAAAATATATTATACAATGTAAATAAAATATCGCTAACTAACAACTGTAGGTTTGTAAATTTTTTCAAGTTTGTCAATTTCTACTTCCTATTAACAATACAACTACTACAATCCTCAAATTTACATAATCTTACATTTATAGTAATAAATCTGAAATCCTTATTATTTTAATAAATGTGAACTTTTTGTGTATTTTCCTCTCACACGATGTTATACTAGAGAAAGTCGAATTAAATTTCTCATACTATCCGTCGTATCTGTAGCAATACCGCACAAAGCTTTCAAGTGGTACACGAAGTAAACAAATTGACACGCTAATAAATATTTTGTCACGTAAACGCTGAGAGAGGATGCGGTCGATGTGCTTATTGAATAAACTAAAACTTAGTTATACTTGGAATCAAACAGGAATTTGTACTAAACCCAAACAACTGCACGCCACGTATTTATGTGAATCCACAAAACGTTTAATTAATGTATTTTCAAGTGGAACTTGGCGCTCGCTCGTTAGAACTCATTTACTACACTTGAAGATACTAATTTAGAAGACTAATTTGCTACTTATACAATACGTAACTTTTGAACTCCTACACAAGTTCCAAAGATCTAGACTAACTTTACAAAAAAGACCACTTCCAATTTAAGAAATTACATTATTTACGTAAAACTCATCCAATTTAAACAAGAACAAAAGGTAAAGCAATTGAGTCAATACGATGTGAAATTTTGAGTGATTCATTAAAATAGACTGAACGAGCGCTATTGTCAAAAATGTTGTATAATAATCGGGAACAAGCAATTGCAAAATAATAGTAAATAAATCAGCTTCACGCTGTACCCCGCACACAGCGGGGTAGGCAGAGGGATCCTAGTGTTAACACTCCTTTCTTTACTTTCCGCCCAATTCTGGAGACATTACGTATTGAGTGGCGGAACTCAACTCTGCGTTTTTCCTGGACACCAGAGCGAAGAAATGGAATTATAAATTTAAGCAGTATACCAATAAATAAATAAAATAAATCAGCTTCACGTTGTATCCCGCACACGGCAGGGTAGGTAGAGGGAACCTAGTGTTAAGATACTCCGTTCCCTAATTTCTGCCGCATCCTGGAGGTATTGCGTGTTGCGTGGCAGAACTCAACGCCGCGCTTAGCCTCGACAGTAGAGCGAAGAAATGGAAATATAAATTTAAGTAAATATTTCATCTCCTCTAGTGGGGATCGAACCCACAACGAGTCGGTTTTACAGTCACACCTCGTGCCGCTGAGCCACGACTGGCCTCTATACCAATATATTTATAAATAAATAAAATATTACACTGTAGAGCAATTTAAATATACAAAAAAAAATTAAAATATACTTACTTATAATCAGGTTTAGCGTAACAGTGTCCCAGTAATCTACACTCTATAGCGCTACACGAGGCCGGCTCCGGCGCGGTGGACGGCGCCTTCACCACATACGTCATGTTGAACCCGAAAACTGATAGTAGCCCGAGAGCCCTCAGCTGAGTGCCTTCCAGTCTGTTGAGAGTGAGTTCTACGACTAGCACTGGACTCTGGACCTGTAAAGGAAATTAATTGTTAATATTCAAGTTATGCGCTGTGTTGGTTTAGTTTAAGAAATAGTACTATTTTTAAACATTTTAAAAGTGATATTCCACACTTAGGAAAGAAAAATACTTATATACAAAACGTATAAAAATTTGAACGTAGCGGGACTCGAACCCGCGCCGGGAAATAAAAATTTCCCTACAGAGGTACTAACAACATAAATAAGTAGCGTATAAAAGTTTCGACGTAGCTTGATGAGAACGTATGGCTTAGTGGTCAGAGCGCCTGGTCGGTTTCCAGGAGGCGCAGCTTCGAGTCCCGCTACGTTCAAATTTTTATACGTTTTCTAAATAAGTATTTTTCTTTCCTAAGTGTGGAATAACACTTTAAAAATGTTTAAAAATATTTAAAAAATAGTATACTCTCTTGCCAAACGATAATTCTAAGTAATTATATTTGGGTAGCGGAAATTTGTAAAAAATCTCCCTACAGAGGTACTAACAACATAAATAAGTTGTAACAAGCGTATAAAAATTTCGACGTAGCTTGATGAGAACGTATGGCTTAGTGGGCAGAGCGCCTGGTCGGTTTCCAGGAGGCGCAGCTTCGAGTCCCGCTACGTTCAAATTTTTATACGTTTTCTGAATAGTACTATACCTACTCGTACGTATATTTGTTGGTATTAGAATTGTAGTTTTTTTTTGTATTAAAAAACAGGGCGACAGATAAATAGGAGGAGATGCCCTTGTGTGCTTAATAGTGGAACTCAACGCCACCCTTAGAAATATGGAAATAAAGAAAGTAATGAAAATAATTAAAATATAACCATTGCCCCATGTAGGGATAGCACAATAGCCTTTACATTCAAGCGCTGTTCCACCGGACTAGAATGGAATACGGTGGACTTTTTCGAGTTGTAATACATATATTTTAAAATTTGCAATTTGTCAAATAATCTTTATTCCTTTAATATAAAGAAAAGTAAAGCTCGTCGTTTACTAAATATCTATAGAAGCTACCATAAATTTTAGTAAGATTGTGGTAAGTTCTATAGGTATTTAGTAAATAAAAAAAGTTTCAAAAATTGGACGCAGTGTGGAGAACGGAGGGTTACTATAATACGTTCCCTCTGCTGTAAAAACTGTAAATTTGCTTATTTTACTCGTTAAATAAAATAATCATTAGAACAACTTTAATTAAATATAGATATCGTATATTGTAAAAAGCAAAAATATGCGAATGTTTAAGCTAATATTAATACAAAAAGAAAATGAGAAATCGCCATTCCTGTTACAAGAGATTAAGGTGAGTACTTTCTTTATTATGTTAATTTCGGTTAAGTCTTTACTAGCATCTGCTTTACAGTAAATTATGCAGATTAGAGTAGTCTGTTGCTAATATAATGTACATTTTTTTATTTTATTTATATTAATTTAAAACTTATCGTTAATGAGATTGTATGAAATTTATTTAGTGAAAGTTAAAAAAAGTTAAAAAGATAATAGACTATAAAAATATATAAATTATTTAAAATGGAAAATTTTGTTTATTTATTTACCGATCGTCATAATTCCTTTGAATGTTTATTTTAAGAAATAGACGATTTTAAGTACTTACTGACAAACCTGTAGCCTGTTTGAGAAAAAACACGATTAGTTAAAGTAACTTGAAATGGAGTATCGTAATACTCCGTTCCCATGAAGACATTTCAATTCCCTGTTCCTGAATTTTCAAAGCATTGCGTGTCGAGTGGCGGAACTCGACACTGAACGTTACGAAGTGAGTTTCAAAATATTTACTCAAACCATCGCTTGTGCACGTTTCGTTGTTAAAAGTGCCATAACTACAACACTACGCGACGCTACAGCACTTCAACTGACTGGCAAAGAGGCTATAAAGAAAATATGTTTTGCAATTTATTTAAACGAACTGTCTTGGAAACAATTTTAAGTATTAAAAGTTTGGATTTGTTTGAAATAATAGGTACTATAGTATAGTATATAGTTCAGTATAGATAAAATAAATAGTATTTCATAAAAACAATGAGGCAAGTCGTGGTGCAGGAGTACAGGTACAAATAAAATATTTAATATTTTAATTTCTTTGCTCTAATAAAGAGGAAAATCGTTGCGTTGAGTTCCGCTACTCAGCCACAATGCCTCCAGAATTCGTCGAAAATCGGGGAACATGGGTGTTGTTATGGGTCTTAACACTAGGTTCCCTCTGCTCATACTATGTGCAGGATACAGCGTGAACTTAAAAAAACAAGCTTAATATTGATTACAAATTTTAAATCCAGAACGAGTTATAAAGATTTATACATAGGTTTATCGATCATGAGAAAGATTTATTAAAATGTAACAAGATTAAAATGTTTAACAAATGTTGGTTTCTCGCGCTTTCTTGTATATTGAACCGAGAAAATCTAATACTATAAAAAGTGCACTGACACGCCTACTATCAAACATCAAATAAGAAACAGGACAAAACACCTTATAAAATGTCACTCTGTAAGTACTGCATTCATCTATTTTAGAAGAGATAGAGATATAATGAAATTAAGTTATAAAGTAACATATTTGTAAAATACTATTTATTACTAGCCCATGTTCATATATATACTCTAATTATATATATATTTTTAAATTTTATAGGTGATGGCAGTACTCTAACGGGAGCTCTTTTTGACATGCATTCTCCCATTGTGTAATATAGTCTCTTGTTCACCGTACAATCTCCTTCCTTGTTCCTGTGTTCTCCATACAACGTGACATTGGCGAAGTAAATAGTGCTCAACTGGCACGCTCGTAGCGCCATAACTCAACTGCGCGCCATAAATAAATGACTCAATTGAAACTCGAATTAAAACAAAACAATAATTACAAAATCCTAATACTATTAACGTGAGAAGTGTGAGAATGAATTTTGAGGACTTAGATAAAACTTTACAGTAATATAGCTTATACAACAAAATAGTATGTAGGCTACTTATGTTAAAATGTTGTGTATTTTTAATAATTTTGCCACTAATATGAAGTTAGCTTTTCAAACATCAAATACAAATATACATACAGACCTTTATTGTTACCAATTCACATAGGACCACCACGAAGTCTTTATAACCTATAACATCAATAATAATTTCACATTTGAAAAATTCAGCACATTTGTACGTAAAAAGCCGTAAAATCAGTCTTTTCAAGCGTCGCCGTCCTATTAAATTTTTTGCTCGATCTTTCATTTTTGGTGCTACATATGTATGTATGTATGCGGGGAGAGGGGGTTGGAATCCCGCTCAAATGGTTTCAGCTATTATCGCGTTTTTTTCCCCAAATGTGATTCGTTTGTGACATAATTACTTTGGATTGTCTACTGTTGCTGCATTTTAAGGAATTTAGGTTGCACATTACTCTATGTCTACAAAGAATTTGAGGATTTTTTGGTCAAGTTTTGTAAAAAAATAAAGTTTAAATTGTAGATATTTCCTCGTGGGAATTTGATTGTAATCTTTTTTTTTAAACATTTTTAAAGTGTTAATCCACACTTAGGAAAGCTAAATACTTATTTAGAAAACGTATAAAAATAAAAATGTTCTAAATAAGTATTTAGCTTTCCTAAGTGTGGATTAACACTTTAAAAATGTTTAAAAAATATTTAAAAAATAGTATTCTCTCTTGCCAAACGATAATTCTTAGTAATTATCTTTGGGTAGCGCAAATTTGTAAAAATCTCCGTACAGAGATACTAACAACATAAATAACTTGTAACAAGCGTATAAGAATTTCGACGTAGCTTGGCGAGAACGTATGGCTTAGTGGTCAGAGCGCCTGGTCGGTTTCCAGGAGGCGCGGGTTCGAGTCCCGCTACGTTCAAATTTTTATACGTTTTCTAAATATGATTGTAATCCTGTTGGTTGTGGGTTCGGTTCCCATTCAGAGGAATTATTTGTTTTTAAGTAGAGGGTGTAGGAAAGTAAGTGATTTTCTTTCCTGAGAGAAAATGTACCGAAATTCTTACAAAAATGGGAAAAGACAGGAAATGTTTACAGTGACACAAAGTGATTCATCAATAAATCCCATCTTCTCGCCGAAGTTAACCCTCACAAGTCATAAAATTATCTTTCTGGAAAGTAAAGTAGCATTTGTGAGTTATAAGCGCACAGAGCGCTCTAAGCGAAGTTAATTATGAAACTCGAAGTCGTTTACAAACTTCTAACATATTGTCATGAGTTATTAAACACATTTTACTGCATATACGTATAGGTAATAAGAATAAATATTTTTTATGTAATATTCATATTTGTGTATATCCTAGAACTTACTTAAGGATGACTATGCTACTGCGTCACAATGGCCCACACGGCATTTGAGGTCTACATTTAGAAGAAAAACTTGAAATAACCATAATTTTTTTCAGTTATATTGTTAAAATTATTCTGTTTTAACATTCAATTTATTAATTTCATTATTTTTGCACAAAGCAAGGAAAGTAGTAAAGTTGTTTGTTGTCTGCCTTTGTTTAACTGAGAGTCTGACGATTTTCAAAATTTGACATTATAAGCCCTCATTCAAGCAAGGTTTGTGTTATATTTTACATAGAAAATTTAATTCACTACTTTCGAAAATAGCATTCTACACACCATGGAACTGTGGAATGACCTACTTGTGGCACTGTTTCCAGGTCGATATGATATGAGTACCTACCAAAAAGCGCGTCTATTTCCACCTTAATGACCGGCAACGCACCTGTAACTCCTCCGTAACGACGTCTTAGGCGGCAATGATCACATACCATCAGGTGAACTGAACGCTCTTTTGCCTTGTCTTTTACCATAAAAATGGGACAAAGTTAAGACACTTCGTTCCTCACTAGTCGCCACATTTTCGAGGTATCGTGTGTTGAGTGGCGAAACACAACGCTGCGCTTTGCCTTGGTATCAGAGCTAGGAAATTAAAATATTAATTAATAAAAATTCATTCCCCTAAGTGTACACCACGACGGCCTAAATAGTACCTACTTACCGCTAATATTATGGCTGAAACAATAATACTTGATGATATTATTGATAATGTATTATTGTTTCAGACAGCCTCTATTCGATGTCATTCAGTCGTCTTGGTGTTATAAATGCAAAGGCGCGTCGCAACTCGCAATCAAGTCGGAGCGGAGACCATTATCAGTCAAAGGGCCTCATTTGTGGTAAAATACTGATAAATACCCTGTTATGTGTTGAATGGATAATTTTTTTTATCATTTATTCCATATTAACTCATGTACAGTTTTTAAATTAGTTACATATATTATTGGCTAAATATACAATTGGTAAATATGTAGTTATTACAGAGTACACGTAGAAAGGCTGTTTTTAGGCATTTTTATATAGATTTATTTCAAATGAACGAACGAACCGAAGAATCTATGTATTTACTTAATATTTCTTTGAAGATCAAATCGGTATTTATCTATGTGTTGAATTAATTACGACTTAAACTTAACTGTTATTATTTATGAAATATTTATTAACCTTCACTAACAATTCAATTTTGTTCACAAACAACCATATAACCAAGACGTTTCGAATGCCATTTTTTAGCCAAGAATCTTACCAGCGCGATTGCTATATAACATTCGCAGGCACACTAATGCCTCGAGTTCACTGAAATGCCAATAACTATTTTTTAATGGACCGATTTTGATGAACCAAACTTTAGTAGTTAAGTTGAGTTAAAACAAAGCAATTGGTGAAACTTTCAAGTAAATAGGTTCAATACTTTCAGAGAAAAATGTGACCATACGAATAGACAGACAAACAAGAAATTAAATTATTATTTTTAATTTATTATTATTTTTAAGTGTCCCTATAACCATTTTAGTCAAAATTACTAAATATACAGACAAAATATCTTGTGAGGCCAGTCGTGGCACCAAGTGGGACTGTAAAACCGACTGGTTGTGGGTTCGATCCCTACTCGAGGAGATGAAATATTTACTTAAATTTATATTTCCATTTCTTCGCTCTGGTGTTGAGGCTAAGCGCGGCGTTGAGTTCTGCCACTTAACACGCAATGCCTCTAGAATTCGGCAGAAAGTGGGGAACGGAGTGTCTTAACACTAGGCTCCCTCTGCCTACCCTGTTGTGTGCGGCATACAGCGTGAAGCTGAGTAAAAAAAGAGATTCCGAGATCATGAAGTACAACTCTTAGTTATCTCTATTTGACCAAATGTCCGAAGCCGTAGAATTATAACTGTAATATTAAGTTGGTCTGTATCACTTAATCGGAGACAGCGTCTTATTTTTCAACTCTCAATGTATGTCAAACGAACTGAAAGAACGGAATTTAGTGACACTGTGTGTTTTTCGCATACTCCACAAAATGTATAAAATATATAACTTTTACATAAGTATATGTTTGTTGTATCCATAAACATCATGCAATATTAAATCTCTAACTACTTACATTATCAATAAACGTATTAATATTGTACAAATTAGTTAACAAAACATATTTTCAGTACAAAGCGAACATTATAAATGGTATTTGTATTTATTCAAACCTGTAGAGGTTATCTACATACATTGTGAAGGCTCAATACAATTTGAATAGCACGAATATAAGGCAACGTCATTGTGGTTGTATTGGGTGTGTAATTCAAATTCAAATTCAAATTCAAAT
>DWLH01000904.1:0-15562 GCA_018249795.1 Heliconius telesiphe telesiphe
CACTTAATCAGTTTTTATTCTTAGATATATTACAATTTTTTTTTCATAAATTATAATATTTTTTTCAATATTCTTATAAACTAAATCTTATGATAGCGACTAATTTTAAAATTCAGCGTGAAGTGGGATACTGAATGTCTTAACACTAGGATCCCTCCGTCTACTCTGCTATGAGCTCATAATTTATTAAGCCAGTCTTTTAATTAAACATACGTATACTATACGTATATTTTTTAAACATACATATATTCAATTGTAAATAGGTAACATATTTTTTTAGAAAGTAATTTACATCTTATTATCACTTTAATGATATATTATTATAAATATGCATATCTCTTTTGAGCTTGAAATTTATTTTTCAGCGCAGGAACAGGCCATACGCTATGGCCGTCAAATATTTTCTACGTTTCATAGCAGCAACAAACATTACAACAACTGTGTGTCGATTTTCCGCTTTTATTCTTTTATTTCAATGGAATAGATCAGGGTTCAATTGAGTACATTCTGTATTGTAAATAAAGCTTATTCTGTTTGTAAAATTCATACTACGTATTGGTGATTTCACTTGATATGAATTGTTTTTTTCGTACAATTAGGAATTTATGCGGCTTTTTTTATCTATTTGTCTATTCTGTTACATGAGAGATTTCATTATTACTTGAGTGGAATTATATTAATTGATTGTGAGCTAGAAATAATACAAAATACTAGGAAGAAGTAAAATTCTCTGGCTACCCTGCTAGGGATAAAGCGTGAAGCTAGTTTTACAAGGAAATATGTTGTTGTGGTAATTTCAAATTTACCTATACAATATTTAATTATTATTGAGTAAAACAGAATGCGGCGTTCTTAATTGATTGATATTCCCTACAAATCCCGCAAAACAACATAATCATTTTAGTTGTTGCCATTTGAAAAACTTAAACGAATGTAGAAATAAAATAAGGTTATTAAAAATAGTAATTCAATATTTTTCTTTGTAAGCCACAAAAGGTAGAAAAGTCAAAGAATTCAATACTAGAATTCACAGGGGGCATCAAAAGTACAAGGAGACCTGCCTTTGTCGAGCTTTTAGAAAATTCCCCGGCCATTTTATTCGAAACCTTTGACATTTTTGAAGATTTTCTTTAATTCATTTCCTTTAAGAAAGTCTAGAAAAAAACGTATTATTTTTGAGTTATAAATAATATAAGAAAGGAATTTTAGAAGGAAAAGAAAGGAAAATTAGAAGGCATTTATAGCAGCCATTAAGACTAGCAAATTAATCAGTTCCTTTTTTAAGCAAATGCAAATCGTATTAATTAATTTTAAATTGTACACAAATATTATATCCACATAAATATTACTAGAGGCCAGTCGTGGTGCAGGGGCACAAGTGTGCGACTGTATAGTTGCGCCAGTCAACAAGCAATGGTTCAAAAATGCGGCAAAAGTGGTAAACAAAAAAGTCTTAACAACCTGCAATTTAAATGATAATGATAAAAAAAATACTCAGGGCGTCTAAAGTAAAAATAGGTACAGCAAAGAAAGAATAATTTTAAAAAAAATCATATTCAAATACTCAAAAAAGATATTTTATTTGAGTAGTTGAGTTCTGCCACTCAACACGCAATGCCTCCATAATACGGCAGAAAGTGGAGAATGGAGTGTCTTAACACCGGGTTCCCTCTGCCTACTCTGCTCTGGGATACAGCGTGAAGCTGATTTAATTTAATTTTAACTAGTTTAACACTTTATAAATACTGCATTTGACGTACAGAGGCCAGTCGTGGAAAATAGAGTGTTTCAAATCTAGGTGACCTTTGCCTACTCTGCCGTGAAAAAGAATAAAATAAACACCTGTAAAAGAATTACAGCTTCAACAATAAGCTAAGAAATGTTAAAATATTTTTTTATTATGAAAATAAAAAAAACGTGTTCTTTTAAGAGCACAGAACGCTCTTTCAAAATACAGTTTATGATTCTGTTGTTGCATTTAGTAATTAGACTAATTGGATACTTTCTAATATAATGGTAGAATACTTTCTCCACGCGTTTAACGCGTAAGTAGGTCCACGATGTAAGTTTCAATATATTTCGAAATGAAAACGTTTAAATAATATGTACTTACTTATATAGTGATATTTGTACCGAGATAATGATATATGCATATATATCATCTTTTTCTGCTTTGTACGAGTACCTACTGGGGAAATAAAATTAAATATTTTCATTTTATTCGCTCTGGTAATAAGGCAAAGCGCAGCGTTGAGTGTTGCCACTCAACAGTCAACACACAATGCAATCAATTTCCGAAAAAATATCGAGTTCGAGTCATTTCATGTTGGTTGGCAGAACTTAACGCTGTGCTTTGTCTTGCTACCAGTGTGCAGTGTGAGGAAATGAAATTAACTATTTCACCCCAGTGGAAATCGATCACACAACTTTTACATTGTATCAAATCGCCACGACAACAGCTTCAATATTTCTTACATCTCTTATATAATAAAACAGTAAAATATTTTGTCTGTATATTTAGTAATTTTGACTGAAATGGATAGAGGGACACTTAAAAAGAATAATAGAAAGCAAAAATATATTTTTTAATTTTTTTGTTTGTTTGTCTATCTATCTGTCTGTCTGTCTGTCGATATGTATGTCCACATTTGTCTCTGAAAGTACTGAACTGATTTACTTAAAAGTTTCACCAATTGCTTTGTTTTAACTCAACTTAAGCTACTAAAGTTTGTTTCATCAAAATCGGTTCATTAAAAAAAAGTTATCGTCATTTGAATGAACTCAAGGCAGTTTGCCTGCGAATGTTATATAGCAATCGCGCTGGTAAGATTTATGGCTAAAGAATGACATTCGAAACGTCTATCACTATTATACAATATTTTATACAATAAAGTAAACAAAATTGAACTGTTAGTGGAGATTACCATCACAAATCATAACAGTTAAGTTTAAATCGTAATTAATTCAACACAGAGATAAAGAACGATTTGATCTTCATAGAGATATCAAGCAAATACATAGATTTTTTGGTTCGTTCGTTCGTTTGAAATAAATCTATATAAAAATGCCTAAAAACATCCTTTCTACGTGTACTCAGTAATAACTACATATTTACCAATTGTAAATTTAGCTAATATGTGTAACTAATTTAAAAATTGTACAGGACTTAATATGCAAACATTACAGTTATTTTACAAAGAATATTATGAATACCCAAATCAATAATTTGACATTTAACGCTGTTTCTGAAGCAGTACATTAAATTATTAACTGACATCAGCACATTTAACAGAGCTTTAAAAAACATAACATAGGTAAAAAGAACGTAATGTTACAAAAATATATACATATAATAAATAATTAGCTTTATGTATATTTTATGAATATCAAATATCAACATTGGTCGTATTTTTTAGTTCGAAACAATTAAAAATTCTTATAGAAATTACGATAATGTCGTAAAAAAATCATATTAGAATATTACAGATTAAAGTAATAAAAAAATCATATTAGAAGTCATTATAATTGTCAATCAATTCTGCTTATTAAATCAATAATCATGTATTTTAAGCGGGCGAAGCCGTGGGCGGGCTGCAGGTTTTAAATATTTTATAACACCTTTATTCTAAAATATAAAACATTTGTTATTTAAATTTAACTATATTTCACAGTCCGTACATTCGGCACGATTTATAATTTATATATAAACTGAAGTGAATATGGCAATAAATTTTTATTGTATTATTTTATTATAACGTTAGTGACATTAAACCGAATCATTGATCACATTTGAGTCCACTCACTTTTTATTAAAATTCATTTGTTTCAACGATTCCCTTTCTATTTGTGATTTGTCTACAAAAGTTAAATAATGTTATTGTAAATTCATAGGAATATTATTAATTCAGTTTAAATTAATACGTGTTATAGTAATATATATTATAATAATGAGATTATGGCGCAGAGGCACAAGCGTCCAACTGTAAACGCGACGATTTTGGATTCGATTCCCACTCGGAGGGAATATAATTTTATTTTTCATTTCATTTCTCGCACTGGTAACGAGGCAAAGCGCGGTGATGAGTATCGCAAATCAACACGCGATTCCTCAAGAATTCGAAAAAAAACTAAACAAAACGTATTATTACAAATGCTTTTCAATTTTATCTTTAAAAATTAAAAAGGTAAAATTTCTTATATAAATCCGGCTAAAACATCTCACGGCTCAACGTCTACACAGAAAGAGCTACTGTCGCCTCAGCGAGAACATCTTCATGTATACAGAAACAAAAACAATCTGCAACAATGTTTCAAATAATTTCTTATAAGAACAAAATATGGTAAAAACAATAGCACTTTCGAGTCTAAATATCGACAAAGCCCCCATGCGGAGGCTGGTAATAAAACACGGTCTATTCATAACGTTTGCCTAAAGATACCTCTAATTAGCCTCCCACTGACCCTGTCTCGCTAGTGTAAATATTTACACTGTCATAAAGAGGTAGAAATGTACGTCTACGTAAATGTATTGGCGTAGCGGGGATGTTGTGGAAATTAATTTGCGAAAAAAAGGTAAAGTGGATTTTCTTTTGGAAAATTAAATATAACTATTACAATATTAATATTTCGCGAAACTTAATATTATTTGATTTTTTTGACATTTGACATGGTTTCCAAAATGTAAAACCTTAAATATACGCGATTAATCCGGTTGAAATAGTTTCATTTAAAATGTGTAATAATCGTGAAAATCAAAGAACTTATTATAAAAAAAATCATGTTGAAATTTATTAATCACGAGAAAACGCACCAAAAGAAAGCGCTTTTGTGATAGCTTGCAAAGTCGACGGTCAATCAGGGATACCATCCGGAATCCCGAATCGGGAGTGAGCTTGTGAACTTTATTTCATTTTCATTCTTTTTATTTTTTTATAACAAAACCAGGATATTAAAACATATTTTGGAATGTAACACTCAGGATTGAAGTACAAAGTATGAGATATACGCGGCCCGCCGCTGCCAGGAATTCTTACTTCACACTTGTGACTAAATTAAATTTAATTAAAGCATTCATACAATATTTCGCAGGCTGTTTTCCTAATGTTCCACGAGAAACATATGTTATGTTTATTGTACCAGAGGTCGTGTCCGCTATAAGCCTTTTGTAATTATGTTATTCATAATATAATATACATTAAAAGGTCATTCGTGGCGCATGGACACAAAGTGTGACTGTAAACGCCACAGGTTGTGGGTTCGATTCCTGTTCGATGAGTATTTAATATTTTTATTAAATTCATATATTATCTTCGCTGCGATGCCGAGGCGTTCAATTCCACTACTCATCACGCAATGCTTAAAAAATTCGGCGTTAGGTGGGGAACGGAGTATCTTATCACTAGGTTTCCTCTGCCTGTGAAGATGAAAAAAATATATACTATACAATAAAAGTTTAATCAAAAATATACACAGAAGTTTCCATGAGTACTGGACACTTTAAGTTTGTTATTAATACGTATAAAAAATATATTTAACGGGAAAAATGCAGAACGGAAATATCTTAATGGGTCTTAAAAAATCTTAAATTCTTAACGCTTGGTTTCCAGGTTTCCTGTGCCTGCTGCTTCCGGAATACAGTGTAAAGCTGAAAAGAAATGAAAAATCGATCGATTACAAGTCGGAATCGTCCTAATCGAGTATTGTACTAATTTCGAGATTTTAAGTCAACGAAAGGAAGTGCATCTTATAAAAATTGAGAAATTTTTGTTTTTTTTGTACTTATTTTGTATGAATTGAACTATATTTGTGAGTTTGTAATAATTTTTTTCTACGAAATACCTATAAATATTGATATGTCGATTTTATAGGGATATTACGTTGACTTAAAAACAACATACCAACATTATAGCAACAAATAAACGGAGATTTGGAATAGGAGAGCAAGTATGTCTTGGTTTCTGAGTTGGCGCCACATTCACAGGTTGTTTCACCTTTCAGAGTGTATTGCAATTTTACAACGTATTCCTTGCACCTCGGCTTCTCAATTGATTGATTAATTACCAAATTGGCAACTGCAAGCTACGGCCTGAGGGTAAGCACTCTTTGAAAGGGATGAAGCGTGAAGGAAGTGGCCATGTCTGTCACATCCCTTCACTGGTAGGACTGCGATCATTATCTGAAAAATTTGTAGATTTCATAAAACTGTTATAATTTTACTATTCAAATAACCAGTTTTTAAAAAATTGAATTTTAAAATCTCTAGGAAAGATATGTTTCGTTTTGTTAGAATCCACCTACGGTAATTGTTTTGGGAGAAGTTGCATCGGAAGTGTTAAAAACTTAGAAATTTTGTTTAACTATCTAATTATCGTATAATCTTAAATATTACACTTTGTAAACTACATTTGTAATTGCGCTAACGCATCGACAGCGAATATTTTATGCGTTTAAAATTTGTTTTAGAATGCAAAAATCTGTATATTTTAAAAAATATCTTTTGCAACTCAATTAAATCATTCAGTTAGTAGTGCAGACAAAATGATTAAATTTATGAAAAGAAGTATGGCTTTAGCGGTTGGCATTGTACAGTATGATAGGTAATTTTGGCAAAGGGAGTTTTTTTGATAGTTTCTCTTTGCCTGCCACTTGCTGCAATTTTTAAACACCAGTGGTATATGGTAGTAGCATAAACGAAGAAGAGAAGAAGACCACTCAAACGAACACAAATAAATAGCTTCAAACGCGAATGCACTTTTTGTATCCAAAGAATATCACTTTGGTTTAGCTCAATACATTAAATTTATGATGGCCTGACTACAAGTACATAGAAAAAAATAATAAAAGCTTGTTCTAACGAAAAGTTTTTTTTTCTTTAAGTTTATTTTTAACTTTTTAGTATTTTTAATACAAAGATTTTCAATCACAATAAAGTGTAAATAAATAAATAAATAAATAAACAACTTTCGAAAATAAACTTTAGCATAAATTAAAAACCATTAAAAATAACTAGATATTTATATTTATATAAAACTTAGCTACAGTGAACGACTAGGAAATATGAGCCTACAAAAACTTTTAACGAACGTAACAGTTTACAATACGATAAAGTCACTAAGCAGAAATAGATCATTAGGTCAATAAAGAATTTAGAGGCGATCTCTTTATAGACTCGAGTCCGCACAGTGTATCTGCCAATATGATTTTTTTACCTTAGTATATTTAGTTTGTACTATATTTTAGGGTTCAGCACCTTAAGCTTTCTTTTTGCTTAATTTAAAATTCGAAAATATTCGAGAACCGAGATTTTTTTTTTATAAATTTGATAACAAAGTTCGTCAAAACAAACTAGCATCCATTATATGCAGTCTTACACGTATCATCATTTTGTATTTAATAATATTGTTTATTATGTATTAATATTAATAAATTATATTAATCATCTCAAATTTAATGTAAATAATAACGTGTGACTGTAAACGAGACAGGTTGTGGATTCGATTCCCACTCGAGGTACTCGCTCTGGTGTCAAGACAAAGCGCGGCATTGAGTTCTGCCACTCAACACGCACTGCCACCAGAATGTAGCGAAAAATGGGGAAAGGAGTGTCTTAACTCTTGGTTCCCTCTGCCTTCCTTGCTGTGTGCGGGATATATCGTGATGCTAATAAAAAAATAATGTTGCAAGAATTTCTATTCACTGGGCTATTGAATTTACTCATAAATTATCACTCTCCACTGCTATATATTTTGTAATTTACATATTAAAAGCGTTAAAGCTTAAAATAGTACGTCCAATGTATTCTAACAATATATGGTTATTTATTTTGTATCTTATATTAACGTTCTGCACTTCTCCTACATAATAAACTATAAGTGTGCAAAAGTGTGTGTTTTGTACTTCTCCGTTGGCGAAATTTTCGTAAAAAGGGTTCCAACGTTTTTGCTTCACGTATTAATATATAGATGTAGTTCAAGCGGGCGAAGCCACGAGCGGTTGCTTGCTATAAATATAAATATTGCCCGATTGGAATTTAATTCTATAACATTCAGTTTAATATGCCTAAAATATGCCCAAATTTTGACATTTCATAAATAATTTGCATAAAATATGCATGCTATTAAACATTTCATTTAATTGCCTTTATATCGAATTACAGCGTAATATTAAGTATTAAGCAAAATTTTTAGAGATTTATATATCTTTGACTTTTAATATGTAATTTCACACTTAGGATAGATGAACAGTTTTTTAGAAAACTTATAAAAATTTGAACACAGCGAGATTAGAACCCGCGTCTCTTAGAAACCGTCTTACGGACCACTAAGCCATACGTTCTCATCAACCTAATTCGAAATTCATATAAACTTGTTACAATTTATTTATTTTTAGCGTATCTATAAGAAAAGATGTAGTATAACCGTATATTATATACACATACATTATTATTAATTCCCCTCATAAATCAGATTAGTGGAAGTAGTGTCATGACACTTTGTTGTATATTAAATGGCGGAACTCAACGCCTAACACTAATTTGTTAGGTGTATATTGTTATTATTTCCGTATTTAACTTTTCAATCTGAGAAAAATATATAATTTAATAATATTTTAGTGTCTTTACTAAATTATATTATGATAGTAAGGAACTAGGGGCGGCTTATCGCGCTGACCAGACAGCTTAGTTATGTAGAGAATGCACAAACTTCTGGATAAACTCCTTTAGCAAGGTCGGTTATCAGATTGTTTATTTTATCTTCGAGTTAACACCATATTACCAACGGCTTTCTATAATTAAATTTGTAAATATATTATGTAATATTAGTATCCCTGTAAAATTTTATACTAAGACCCTTCCTTTCCCCACTTTCCCCGAATTCTAGGGGCTTTGTGTGTTGTGTGGCGGAACTCAACGCCGCGTTTTGCCTCGTTATCAGACTAAGAAAAGTAATCGCATATACATATAGCCGTATTTAATTTTCTCGACTAGAAATCGAAACCGCAACATGTCGTGCTTACAGTGGCACGCTTGTGACCCTGCGCCACGACTGGCCTCAACTGGGAACCTACTCACACCTCAACCTTCTAGTAATAGAGGAGTCTACCCTGCAATGTGCGGGATAAACGTGAAACAAAAAAAATATCTATGTGCTAAATTTCATTTTCAGAAGTGTAAAACTGTAATCGTGAAAGTTGGAGGTTCAATTACCACTAAAAGTAAATTTAGAATGATGATGCGGTTTAGTCTCCTTAATCAAGTCCTCTAAATGGGCTGAAAATTGCAAATCTTACTTAACTTCTTGTTTCTATATTTTTTTAAGTTACCAGTAGCCAGACAGACATTTCATTTCTCGGTTTACGTATAGAACCATACACCTTAATATCTTATTTATTTGACCTATAGCAAGGTACAAAAGGGATACCCATCAAACAGGTTATTAACCTACATTCATATGTATATTCAAAACGTTGTTGGTATAAAGTCAAACACGTGTAACGTTTACTATTTGCATATACTGATAAGAAAACAATAACAAAATGCAACAACAGAAAAAAATGTCACAAAGCTAACAGTAGGTATGTACGAGATAGTAAAATTATTAAATAATACGATCGGCAATGCAAACAAAAAATGGTTTCTAGTAAAGTAAGATTGATTGAAAAATTACTTATAGGTCCCGACTGTTAATTCTTATAAACTATTGGGCTTTTTTCTTAACGTCACATATCTAAGAACACTTGGGCTGTTAAGACGAATCTAATGATACCTCAATTATGTAAATTCAATTATTTAATTTCTTTGTAAAATTAGACATTAGACCAATAAATTACAATATCGTCCACATCACTCTTGCGTCGTAACTTAAAAGGGATAAAAGGGATTCACAAAAATAAACAAATACTTTGAATAATCTTTAATGTATTATACCTAGTATGAGGTGTAATTCCAAGCTATTATCAGGAGGGTCTGCTCTTATATTTACGATATCGAGGGATGTTTTTCGCTGGTCTTATTAAAATTCGTACCGTATATACCCTGTATCAGATATCTCGTTCGTTTGTTGCACACGTATGGTACATCAGTTTTTGTACGTATATTCGGATATATTGTTTGTTTAAACGATTTTCGAATGGATGAAACAGTGTTAAAGTGTTTTTTTTTATAAGTTTTACTTGTCGTGTATTAATGTATTTACTTACTAGGGATGTGATCCTGTGGTTGTTTAAACTACTTGTATTAGTTGTTTCTTTGCAAGTTCAAATCTCACAATTTTTTTTTTCATTTTACTCTTTATTCTACATAAAGTAGAGCAGACAGATAAAACCTATTATTAAACGCTTTTATTGAGTCGAGTTGTAACTAAGTAATCAAATCTAACAATCCGAATTACGTGCACTTCTAATTGTTATATCATCATGAAACTGAATGGTAGGTAGATTAGATGACAATACAATATAATGGTACCATCGATCTGATGATAAAATTCGAAGATGGTTGATGGAATCTTGGACTGCCTGCTAGTCAACGTGTTTTGTTGAATAGCGTGTTTTTAGTTTTTAAACCTATTAAATAGTTATTAAGAACCTGCATTCTCCGTAAGAGTATGTTATTAAATATTTTTTTAAATCTAATTTTATCAATGATTTGTGTTAATGTAGTTAAGAGTTAAATTTGCTTAAGTTTACTATTGTGAGAATTACTTGAATAAAAGACGTGTTGTTGGCTTGGTAGTTTATTGGACACTGATTGAAACCTCTTATGACAACTTTTGCATAAATGTACATCTATCGCAATCAGCTGTTTTAAAGAAAAAAATACAAATTGAACGCACAGTTTGTATATAGAAAGGTTGAGTAATCGAAAATGAACCTTGATACAATATTCCAAGCATATTTCCTATAAACAAGCGTCGATTTAAATCATAGTTCCACGAATTTTGTTCTTACACGCTTAGTAATTATTAGTTCTCTCTCTTTTAATTAAGTAGATTATGTATATTAAATCAAATATTTTATTGAGTTATGTGATCCACCGTACATGTGAATGAACTTAGATAATATAACTATTGTATCTGTTTGAGTCTTGTTATATTTGATATGAAACATATGTTGAGGTTTATCTAGCAGTATTAGGTACGGTGTTACAGATACGTAAATACATAATAATTAAATGAAAAACTGAATGTAATATAAATATACATTATAATTAAATTTCCTCAAGTGGGAATCGAACCCACAAGCTGTCGCGTTTACAGTCGCACACTTGTGCCTCTGCGCCATGACTGCACTGAAATATGTATTATCATAACACTTAAAATCATATAATATATTTTGTGACAAAAAGTTATTTACAGTACCAATTTCTATATCGTAACTATAACCGATTCTAGGATGATATATTACTTCTCTCAAATAGCGGATATTTCCATCTGTAAGCCAAATTTACTGTCGACCTGTCTAGTTTCTGGACCAGCGCAACTACTACTACTGCTACTTGTAGTTAGTAGTAGTACCTGAAATTGGTACAAATTAAATAAATCTAAATCACACTGCACACAAACAATGCACAGGTAATGCCACGCTTTGTCTTATGCAAAAACAAAATAAAAATAATTCAAACTTATCATTCTACCTCATGGTGATCGAACCTACAACTACTTCCATCGTGTTTACAGTTTGACCTTTTTCCACAGCGCCATAGTGTCCTGACAATATATATTTATATTTCAATTATATTATATTAACTATATTAACGATTTATTTTGACTATATTTAATAAATATGTATATTACGTTTAGACTAAACACAAAAACAACTCCAGTGACGTGCGATTCAGATTCAACCACCGAGCACCAGTCCACGGGGATTCAATTTAAAAAAATTACAAACTTAACTTTGCGGTTGTATGTGTACTTTTAAAACTAGAAATATACGAGTTTTTTTTTCTTTGCGATATGCATATAAATTAATAAATTTCGGATGTTTTTGTTTCATTTGTACTATCTACTCACTTCATGCCAAATTAAATAATTTTAGGTGAACGGGACGTACTCTAACGGTTTTTATTACGCGTCGAACTTCATACAATATCCTACAAATACTAATTCAAATGCTTATAGCTTTTGATTGCGTTGACTAAAATACTAAACATAATTAATTCAATAAATTCCAATTTGATTCTGATATAGAGAACAATATATTACAAGCATTATTGTACAAATACTCTAATTGTGTGAGCTTAATTAAAGGTTATATCGCGATAATTAGCTTTTATCAAATCCATATAATATGGTATTATGTTTTCAGAAATAATAAAGTACCTTATAATTACGTATTGGACGTACACATACATAAATTTTTTAAAATTTGTATAATTTTGTTGTAATTTTTATATATTGCATTGCTATTAAAATATATTTTCACTCTGTATTCCTCTTATAGTTAAGGAGGTTGAGGAAATCTTTAGTGGTAAAGACACTCTATTCCTGGTTTTCAGACATCGTGTGTAATAATTATTTATTTCTAGTAGAAATTTATAACAGTCAGATGCTGTGCCACTACCATTCGTTTTGGAACTAGAAAAAATAAATCAGCTACACGCTGCATTCCGCACACAGCAGAATACAGAGAGGCAGAGAGAATATAATGATAAGAAACTCAGATCCGCTGAGTTGCGGAACTGAACGCCGCACTGTGCTGTGTTAAATTTAAATAAATATTTTATTTCCGTGTTTACAGTCACATACTTGTGACCCTGCGCCATTTCTGGCTCAAATCATGAAATTATGGAAATAAAGTATCCGATATAGTAAGTATAATTCTTTTAAAAGTAAATTTTCACAAAGCCTCTTCAATATAATGACGTCGCTGATAGTTTTCCCATATGAATATACGAGTAAATGGTTTAACCGCACTCAGGTACGCGGTCGTTGTGATTTATATTTTCATAAAGAATGCCGCAGTTTGAAATTCTGCCAAATGCAATCTATTACTATTCTAGTGAGAACTATATGAAGTTCTAAATTATTTGAAAATTCTTTCATTTTCACTAGTTTGATTGGTTTAATTGTTTTAGTAGAATCGAAGTGATTTATGTTATTTTAATGATTTATTCTAAGTTATGTACACGTTGATACAAATTAGATAAGTAAAAGGATGTGTGATGTGAAATATATTGTTTCACCGGCGCACCATTATTTGAAACATTGTATATTAAAAAATACAATGGTAGTATTTAGACAAAATTAATTCATAAAAATTGTAACAAGCAAATTATTTTGTAGAAAGCGATTTAATATCGCGGGTTAACATAGCGACAAAGAGACAGAGGCACTGTGGCATCCTTAGGTGATGTAGTTACGTTGTTAGAACTGTGACGTAGTTACGTTGTTAGCAATTCGGGAAAATGAGCGATAAAGCCGGGCGGGAGCTAAATGGGACTGATAAGCGAATCGACTAGTGGGATTTAATTAATCGAAAAGCTATCTTTGGTTAACGTTAACGGTTACAGATACAGCTCTGGGACCTAGCGCAATTGATTCAAATGGGGGGCCTTTTTTTTTTTCATTTTGAGGCACCGAAGAGTGGACTCGCGGGGTCTGGCACACTTACGTATTCGTACGTATTCTTGAGGGAATGAAGATTTAGAAACATTTGCATTTTAAATATAAACGTATTTATATTTAAAATGCAAATGTTTCTAAATCTTCATTCCCTCAAGGCCGATGACTACCTTACAAGAGTAAGGTAGTTAAAATGTAACAAGATTTGTAAAATTACTATCTCTTACAATACAGTAATCAAAATAAAACACAATACTACGCAAACTGTATCTCTATTGGTACTTCCACAAAATTCCAAAATGGAAATTCACACGAGTCAACACATTCGATGGAGCTTGCAAATTGAATTCGACCAGCACGCGTCGGCATAGGTACCAGTTCGGACAAATGTTTTGAAATTTAAAGGCAACGTTTTTGTGTTGTCAAAAATATTTTAAATTTGTTTTCAGTCGAAGCGACATATATACTAGTTTAGCCTACATCAACATGTAGATGAAACTATACTAGTGAAGGGAAAATAGTTTTGTCCGGTAATTTTATCGACGTAGAGAAGTGCTCGCCTGTACTTTATCCTTTCCATTGTTTTAAGTAAACTAGCCACTTGTGTTTACTTTAGAATTATGCTGATGAACATAAAACTAGGCAACTCTCGTTTTATCGTTTTATTTATTTTCCAAGAAAACATTGTGGCACAGTGAAGCAATGTCTGAATAAGGAAAGTAAGCTCGTCGGTAGCAGGTACGATCCTCATTTTTCATTTTTCATTTCCTCCTTCTGATAAGACAAAGTGCTTCGAAAGTTAATTCCGTCACTCAACGTGCAATGCATTCAATTCTGACACTGAATGAATGCATTACGAATGTGGCGTGGCGCGGTCTGACTGCTTATGTAACTTGCTGCTTGGGATTCGTGATATTGTGGATAGAGTCATACAGCGTCGTCGCCTGAGATGATATGTCAACGTTGCGCGCCCACCTAGGAACTATGTCGTAAGGGAACGCCTTGCTATGTTTGCCCCTAGAGTATGATCCCGGACCCCCCAGGATTCGTTGGGTGGATGTTGTGATGCAGGACATGAGAGCCAATGAACTAAGCGGAAATGATTGAGCAAACTGGATTAGATTTAGTCGGAAGGTATACCTTGGAAAGCTTAATAAAAGCCGAGACTAATGTCAGGAAGAAAAAGACAAAAATAATATACCGTGAAATAATTTTTCCTAAATAAATTTTATTTAGGAAAAATTATTTGACCTTATATTTTTTCTTTAAAAAGATAATCTTTAATAAAAATTAATAACAATTAATTGGAAGTGTCTAATAATTGGAGTAAAACAAACCGCGGCTTTGAATTCCGCTACTCTGCCACAAATTCAGTAAAAATTGGCGGTGAATGGTAAACTAATCTATCGCATTAGAAGGAGTAGACGTTAAAAAGGGAAGCCTGAAATTTTAATTATAAATTGAACTATAATGTTAGAATGTTTGTTGGATGTGTCTGATAATATACGATAGATAGTAGTAATTTATAAATAATATAAATATTTAAAAATTAAATATATGCTTATTAATAAATGAAAATTATTATAATACTACTTGTATGGACATTATTCGCAATAAAGCGTCATATACAAGTAGTCATAACGCCGAGCTCACATTTGCGTTCGTTTACAATTTTAGCTAATGGTTTACATGATAATGGTTCGCACCCTTTAGTTTAGAATGGGCATCTTCAGTTAACGGTAAGCGTTTTGATATTCATAATATTTTACAGTTCTGTAACTAAAAAGAGGCCTAAGCACGGTAATAGGTACCATGCTAGTTACTCTTTAGTTGTTTAGTTTCTTTTAAATATTTTTTCTTGTATACAATTTCTTACAAGTTTTAGTGGTTTAAAAATAGAATTAACCTTTAAAAAAATAAACAATAACAATAAACAAATATTTTTTTCTCGATTTTGAATATCAAGTACACGTACAAAATACTATAAGACTAGAATAATTTAT
>DWLH01000905.1:0-15539 GCA_018249795.1 Heliconius telesiphe telesiphe
TGTGATAAAATTCTCATATAGAGATACTTGAGGGTCTTCGGATGAACATAGGTTACTTTTTTTCTCATGTAATTTATTCTGCCATATAAATAACAACCGTCGCTAAGCAGCCGTTGCTAGGCAACAAGGAGTTATGTCGTTTTAAGGAAAGGTCGCCCAAAATGAGCTTCCTGAACGCTTACATGGCGTGTGCTGACTCAACTTTATGAGACATATACAAACTATGTTTTACAAAAATATTGTTTTTTAAAAAATCTATTAAAAAGTCCACGATGATGTATGTTTATCTCTAAAGGTTGAGCCACAGTAACCATTTTAATATATTTAATATTTTTTTTGGATTATTGTTAATGTATTTTATATAATTTCGTATTCAATACTTATCAAAATAAATATAATAGTCATCTTTAGCATTTCACGTAGATTATATTTTACGGTACATAATTCTAATAAATACTGAAGGAGATATCACTGATTCAAAATGAGTTAGCCTCCGAACCGCACGGTATGACCGTTTCATTTTTTTTATATATTTTCGATCTACTGTTAATTTTTATGTGGTTATTTTCTGTTTATTATTAATTTATATTTTTCTTTGGTTCCTCGCTTATTCGAGTAGTAGATTAGTTAGATTTTCATTAATTTAATAGCATAATATTATTTAAGTATATAGGAAAGAATGGTTGGTTATTTCAGTTCGGTTATCTATACCGTTGTTATACACTTAAAATAGTAGTTGTAGTTTTTTGGGATTTTATTTGATATTGTTTGCAAAAATTATCGAATTTAATGTAGAAAGGAGTTTAGTTATTTCATATAGTATGTATGTACGCGCGCAAGGAAAACGTGTAAAAAGATTTTTCAGCGTAAATCAGTAAAATCGATCACTAAAAGTCCAATAAAAATCAGTTCAGTTGTTCTGTACATTAGCTCGGGGAATAGAAAGACAGACAGAGACAAAAAATATAAATTATTTTTTATTGTATTTGAGTATTATGTAAATAACCACATGCACTTGCAAAAAACATAGCACAGCACATTTAATTTTAATACTTCTAAATATTTATTTTACTTTGATAATATTGTTAATGTAGCTGGTTTTGTTTAGTTTTTTTTAATTAATATTTTACTTTGGTTACGTTTACTTATTATTTTTGTTCATTTTAATTGGTTAGATATTTTTCTCCAATAATAAGAATTTTCTCTACTTATTACTTTTAATTTTTCGGATTATTATGATCATTTAGGCTTATATTTTCTTACCAATCCTATTAAAAACTGAAAACAATTTCATAAATATATTTAATAAGCATTCATACAGTTCAAGCGGGCGAGCCGCGTCCGTGTCCGCTAGTATATATATATACGCAACATCTCGAAATAAAAACAATTTTTCTTATAAATATCTAGATATATTTATGGATGATATGTATATACTTAAAAAATATGAATGCTTATAACTTCAAATATTACATTCTAATAGTTAATGTGGACGTCGCGGCGCTTGGGTACAAGGGTGTGATTGTAATGCGTCGGTTGTGAGTTCGATCTCCACTTGAGGGAATGACTTTTTATTTTTAATATTCTCATTTCTGCGGTCTAGCCTCAAACAGAGTCTGGCATTGAGTTCCGCTACTTAACACGCAATACTGTGAAGCTGATTTTTATCTAATCTAATAGTTAAAGTTACGATTAATTTTAAAATTATACACAGACCTAATTAGCAAATACATGGCTTCGTAAAAACATTTCAATGCTATATCTTTGTATCAGGCGCGATAGAATTCTTTCTTCTTTCTAACGAATGAGCGATAATGTTGTCACGCTAATAATTTACATAAGCCTTGTTATGGCAATATACATGATTTAATACTTTATAAAGTTTTATTTGAAATATCAGACGGATTTACGAAATTAGTAAGAATAATTAAAAATAATAAATTAAATTACATTATTTTAATGATAATAAAATTAATAAATGGGTAATAGGCGCAGGTACTAATTGTTTATAGTTGTAATCTCCTGTAGTAACTAGTAGGTAGAGGTACAAGCTAACTAAATTCTATTTATTCATGACCAAAACTATTGTAAAAAATTCAAAAGTTCAATTCAAATTCAATTATGATCCATCCAATTAATTTTTAAAAATACTATACAGTTTTTAAGCTATCTCTACGCAAAATTTAAACTTTCTAAGTCCAACAGAAATTTCATCCGTGCTTTGTCTGTCAGTCCCTGACTCACCCGCCGAGAGTTCAATACCAATTTCAGGATTGTAGGTCAAAGGAAAGTACAGTTTATAAAAATTGACAAACTTAAGTTTGCGGACGTATGCACTCATTTTGTATGTAATTGTAATTGACTACAAATATAATAAGGTTGCAATTATTTTATTTCTATGAAATACATAATAATTTTTCACTTTTCTGATTTTTCTATTTATTTGTATTGTAAGTTCTTGCTACCGTATTAAATTTAATAACTGTAGGTCCCACCCATCACTTAAAAGTAATACAAAGTAAACCAAGTAAAACAAACAGGCTTAGTAATTCGATATTGTAGTAAGGCTGTTGTTGTAGTTCTGTAGCTTATAAAATCTTTTTCTAATTATTTTTGTTTAACAAAATCAAAGTGCGTTTTACATTATGTAAAATATTTTGTTACTTTTTAGTTCGTTGTTTGTAGTCAGTTTTTCCTTTTGTTAAAAAATATTTTATTTTACGATTTCAAGTGATGGGTAGGCCTTAAAAGGATGCTTCTCAAGTTACTGCTTGTCCTATGTAGAACTTCAAGTTCAATCTAAATTAGATATTAGTGTAAATTTTGGCATATTGACAAGAACATACATAAAAATATTCGGGCGAATTGGGAATCTCCCCCTTTTTTGACGTCGGTTGAATATGAGAACATCCTCTTTTTTTGAAGTTGGTTGAAAATAAACGCAACGATGAGGAATCTCTCTTCTGACACCAATTTTAACAATGTTTTTCCTTGTAACTATTACAGATATTTATACTTTTTACCAAAAAAAAAACAAACTTGTTCAATTTCAACTGGATCCCATAGTAAGAACCTCACTAAATTTTTACCAAACTATCCTTGAAGTGTATCCTTTCAAATAAAAAAAAGAATCATCGGAATCCTATGGCGTGATATTGAGTTATTCGTCCATTTGTCGCTCACATACCTAATGCAAATTTAAGACTTACTTATGTGATTTTTTCATAGATACCATTGTCAGAAATGGACCAAAAAAAATCATCAAAATCGGTTCACCCAGTCAAAAGTTCTGAGGTAACAAACAAAAAAAATACAGTCAAATTGATAACCTCCTTTTCTTACAGAAGTCGGTTAAAAATGAAGCTTATCTGGCAGATAAGGCTGTCCGGGACTTTATCAGCCAGTGGTGAAACTGGCCCTTAAGATACTAAAATTATAGGTACGCGTTATACACATCTAGCTAGAAGTAGACAGAAGACTACTAGAAGTAGCTTCATTTAACATGTAACAATCGCAAAAAACAATTGAATTTATCAGTAACAACGTTAGGAAATGTATATAGCGCAATTGTTCCGAACGACCTCGCTGTCAAGTGCAAGTTTGAAAAGGCTGAGTGCCGGCAAATCGTGATTTTGAAATTATTACGCAATATAATGGAGATAGAACGTCGTGTTGCTGATTTGAAAAGCATTTTACTCTCTGAATAATATTTTGAGGCCAGCCAGTAGCGCAGAGGCACAAGAGTGCGACTGTAAACGCGACAGGTAGTGGGTTCGATTCCCACACGAGGAAACGAGCCATTTAACTCGCAATGCCTATAGAATTCGGCGGAACGTCGAGAAGTGTCTTAGCTTATCCTGCTGTGCGCGGGATACAGTGTGAAGCTGTTTTTATTTATTTTTATTTAATCTCCCTCCAGCATTCAATTTTCACAAAACTGTCACATTTTTAGTTAGACGCTGTGCCGCTGCGCCACGACGGCCTTAATTATTCTGGCGGTCTATTTAATTATCTGATTTAAATCATGGATACTTTCAAGTTTAAAACACGGAGTGCCTCCATGATGCGTCATGAAAATCATGAAACACTTGTCTGTCTAACAATAAGTAATTTGTCATTTCTTTTGTTTATTAAAATGCGGCGTCAAGTTCCGTCGCTTAACAAATAGTCAGTGGTTATAATAAAAGTATTACTTCGTTCACACTTAAGCACTAATCAGATTTAATTTACTCAATTAATGCACTGATGTTAATAATCATAATCTTAATTTAACATGTTTTTTTATGCTTCAGATTTACCAGCAAAATAGAAAGAAAAATTTAAATTGAAAGCAAATACTAAATATTGGCTGGCAAAATAAATTAAAATATCTTCATTGACAGGAATTGCATTTACTGTAGGATGTAAGAGACTTGTCCATTGAACAACAATATAAAATAAAATCTTAATTAAAATTATTTAAAAAAACATTAATTCATTTACAAAGTAAGTGAATAAACAAAAAAGAATGCATGCAGCTAGTTGTGAAATGCACAATTAAACATTTTAAAATTACAGTTGAAGTGTATTTTACATATTCTTATCTTATTAATAATTTCATCATGCTTCCGCCTTTCATGAGTCAGAGTTTTTATTTAGATAATGTGTTAATATTTTTAGAATGTTAGTAGTTATTTTTAAGTTGTTTATATTTTTTGTTTTACATGTTTTTAAAGTAGCTATAAATATAAAATTAAGTTTTATTATTAGATATATACAAAGTTATATTTAAAATTAAATCATAAATTGTGGCACAGTGGCACAGGGTGTGACTGTAAATCGACTGGTTGTGGGTTCGATCCCCACTCGAGGAGATGAAATATTTACTTAAATTTATATTTCCATTTCTTCGCTCTGGTGTCAATGCAAAGTGCGGCGTTGAGTTCTGCCAAATGCCTCCCTCACACGCAATGCCTCCAAAATTCGGCAGAAAGTGGGGAACGGAGTGTCTTAACACTAGGTTCCCTCTGCCTACCCTGCTGTGTGCGGGATACAGCGTGAAGCTAATTTAATTTAAAAAAATAATAATTTTGAAAGTACAGACCAATTGCACTAATCCACCACTTTGATAGATGGAAATGTCTAATAATCTGGCACCGTTCTAATATAATTTAAAGAAATATGTGGGAAAAAATTATTAAATAAAGATAACAATTTGCATGATGTTATACCTCAATTAAGGATTATTTTAAAACTATTAATTAGGTATTCATGAGATATGTTATATTATTGATTATATAAATATATTGATTATTTACAAAAATGTTCTTTTCATGAAATTTATCATAAAATACCGTCCACTAATCATCAGAACATTTCAATAATCTAGCACCCTCTTTAATAGTGTTGAATTAGTGAAATTTGAATGAAAAATCTTTGCATACTTTGTATGAAAAGTTTATTAAAGATATTTAAATACCAATTAAAGGTACAATGAGTTGGAGTATTACAAATTTATGGGAAAAAATATATATATAAACTCACATGATTTTAATAGGTACCAGCGATCTTTAAAATAATCTAAAAAAATATTTGTAATTCCTACTAACTTTGACATGTTGTACAATCACTAAAGTCACACCATTCAGATGTAGTTAGATATCTTTTGTAGAAAAGATAAGATAAGGTTTGCTCTGAATTATCTATTATTATACTAAATAACTGGGACAATCCATTACATTGCAAGATATAATTAAAAACTTATTCTAACTATTTAAAGGCAAATTAAAAAAATAAAGGCTGATAAAGAAAAGAACTAAATATCCTTTATATGTAAAATAAAAACAAAATTAATATGAATATGACATAAGTATAATAGCTTATTATAGTATATATTCAAATAAATACTTACTTATTACTTTGATATATCAAGAATGTGGAGCATTAAACTGGACTAAACTAGATTAATCTGTTCAGGGGAAGCTTGTACAGCAAATACAATTGGTTTGAATATACATGAAGGTTTAAATTTAAGATTATCTTGTTAGCTACATCTATTACCTAGGTGCTGAGTTATGTGCAAAAATAATAGCGGCATGCGGGCAAAGCGGCTATACATGCATACATACAAATTATTTATTTAAGCCGTCTACGGGAATTGGGTCGACCGTTTTAAAAGTACTGTTTATTATACATGGATTAGTTACGGACAATGACTCATTGTCTACGTCAGTATCCCGTATATGGGGTATTGATCTCGCAAAATTAATGTATACAAAAATATATTGAAGGAAGAAAATTAAACAAATGTTAAAACGCATCATAAATGTATTGTTAACAACAAAAGCGTACACATATTGCTGCGGCTACTGTGCATTGAAAAATGTGAGCTTCTCGTTTACTTGTGACGTTGGAGCCGTAGTTGTTGATGCTGGTGTTTGCGAAATCATCACTAAATCTTTTATAACCATCCGTCGGCGAAGACGGGCTCCTCAAAGAAGCCATTTCCGAATACTGATTTTTTTCTACGTTGACGTTTAACTTAGGAACTTAAATGTCAAATTTAATGACGTAATGACGTATCGTTTAAGATTGTAAAATTATTATTTTTCTAAATAATTTTAAAGAACTATTAAAAATATTATGAACTGTATAGTAAAATTTCAGTTACGTTAAAGTTATTATAGATTATAATTTAATAAGTACATTTACTTTACTAACTATTATTATTATTTTCTATAAAAAACCGATAAAATCTTTAGTCTTGTTACATCCCTACCTTACTGTTCACTTTATCTGTGACAGCTTATGTCAACTTCTTTTTCTCGATCCCGGTTCTAATGTGAGTTCGTGTTGTGTTTGTATAAAATAAATCTAATCGAATAAACTTATTATTAGAGCATCGGAAATATTTTATGTATGAAATATTTTTTTTATATTACGAACAAGTGATACTGTGCTATATTTTTGTTTTTAATATCTTCAAACAACTTTTTCATGAAATATAAAGTTTGACGTTCAAGAAAGTGGCGACAAAACTTTAGTGGGTTTTAATAGTATTAAGTGCAATATGATGAATTGAATTCGTTTCAAGCCTTAATAATGTAAAAGCTATGATCACTTGTTGGTATTTACACAAAACTCTTCATGTGTATAACCTGTAAGTAGAGTCAGATGGTCAGATTGTTTAGAGGTTGTGTTTTGTTGTAGTATGGCTCCACCTCAGCCCAAGGCGGTGGCCAAGGCCCCCGCAGCCCCAGCGGGCGGAGTAAAGAAACCAGCGAAGGTTGGCAAACCGAGGAATTATGACTTAGGAAATGGAATCGTCAGATTCTCCAAGGCTAAAATGTTCCACAAGAAGGTGCGTGATTCAATCTTCTACTACACTTAAAACTATAGTCTTTTATTTAGATATAATATGTAATAAAAAACATTCTAGCTAAATAATTCAAAATTCACTGTACCACAACCTCACATATTCGAGTATGAGGGTCTGACTTGAAATTCGATTCCCTTTTGGAGGAATGTATTATTTTCTCAATATGCAATTAGTCGTAAATGTTGCTTGGTATAGCATGAAGACAATATAAAAACATTTTATTATTGATAAATATCAATATATTTATGATTATTATTCATTTGCAGGCTAAGTACAAGTTCATTGGCAAGAAACACCCAAAAGCACCTAGGCCCAAGAAGCCCTCAGTTGTAGTAAAGCCTATTGGTGGTGAGAAGAATGGAGGAACCCGTAAAGTACTCTTGCGTCGCAGGAAATCTTTCTACCCCACTCAGGACAAGTAAGTTATCATAATAATATTAAAACCTTTATTTAGCATTTACTTACTGATTTAACTTAAAATAAATTACTAAAACAAAGTGGGGACTGGAGTGTCTTAACACTAGGTTCCCTCTGTATACCCAGCTGTGCGTGGGATACAGTGTGAAGCTGATTTGATTGTGTAAACCCTAACTCTAATTTGCACTTAGCTTGAAATTTGAATATTAATATTATAGTTCCTAATAAAAAATAGTTGCATTAGATGAATAGGTAGACAAACAAACAGAAAGATAACATAATAAATTACAAGGTTTGTGTTTTTCATTGTTATAATGAAAGAGAACCTCAAAAATATTGTTTTTTTTTTAACTACTTATAGATTTTGTAAAAGACAATGTTTGGAAAATAGATATTTTATTAAACTAAAACAGAATGCTTCCAGAATCTTGCCAGAAAGTCAGGAATGGAGTCTTAGAGAGAGAACTTAATGTAGGTTCTCTCTGCCTGCCTGCCTGCTGTATGCAGGACACAGCATAAAGCTGATTTAATATTTTATTACTCGTGTACATTTCAAGTTTGCTATCTGAGGGATGATGATCTGATGTTTTAATTTTATTTATATTAAATATTCTATTTTGTTCACATCTTTTTTCCACAATGTAGATAGAGGAAGCTTGTAATGAGACATTCTGTTCCTCGTTTTCTGTTAAGTTTTTTAGCTTCAATCTGTACCCCACACATTATAGAGTTCCATTCCCCACACTCTACCAAATTTTAAACGTCTTGCATGTTGAGTCGCTAAACAAATTTAAGTTAATCTTGCATTTTTCCTCATTACTCCATTAACACAAGGAAATGGAATTATTAAATATTTTATATGCTTGAGTGGGAATCGAACCCACAACCTCTCACATTTTTAATTGCACATTTGTGCCTTCACATCACCCTAACCTTGAATTTTTAAATTGTTCCTCACTTTTAACCAATTTTTGAGATATATAGAGTTGAGTGAATAAAAAACCACACTTGCTTACTATTTAGTAAGAAAAATTAAAATGATTCAAATATCAAATATCTATATACTTAATATTTTTATTTCTAATTTTATTATATTTACCTAACTTTTTTCTACTTTTCCAAAATATTATATTCTATTATATTGCAGAATCCGTAAAATCCCCCACCACAAGACGTTCAGTAAACACGCGAGAAACATTCGCCCCAGCCTCACAATTGGTACAGTGTGTATCCTCCTGGCGGGCAGACACGCTGGCAAGCGCGTCATCCTGGTAGGAGTACTGCCGAGCGGCTTGCTGCTCGTTACTGGGCCTTTTGCTGTGAGTGTTACATCTTATTACTAATTATTTCTTGGTCCAGTACGATTGAAGAGTTGTGGCCGCCGCCATGAAGTATACATGGCTGTGCAGATTTAATTTTAGGATTTTGCACAATGTGTAAAATTTCAGATGGATATCCTTATTTCTAAGTGACTTTGACTTGTTGACCTTACCATTCCTTTTACTTAGTTTTTTTTTGTTATTTTTAAATTAGTTGAAATACTTTTTTTATTTGTTAAGTTTTGTTAACAGTGGCATATAGAGGATTACAACTGTAATAAGTAATATTATGCTAGGTTATATTACCTATTAAGCCTGCCTTGATAAATAGATTTTTTTACACTTTTGTATATAAAAATGAACAAAGTAAAAAAAAAGGATTTGAACCATTAGTTCCTGAGTTAAGCATATTCAACCAAACAACTTCAGCTTTATTACTTAAGTACTGGTTAAAAATATAATTAATTACTAATTCTATATTTTCAGTTCAACTCATGTCCACTCCGTCGTATTCCTCAACAATATGTGATCGGTACCAGCACTAAAGTGGATCTTGGAGACTTCAAGTTACCAGCCCACTTGGACGATGCCTACTTCAAGAAGAACAAGAAGAGCGTCAAACGTAGTGTCAAGCGTAAAGAGGGAGAAGATATCTTTGCTTCTAAGAAAGAGGTATTTTTTTGTATATCTAATTGTTTTAGTTAGATTTTATGATCTAATAGATTTTATTTTAGAATAAAATATGAAAGATTTTTATAGTATTCTTAGTGTTTTATTTAAATAATTAAACACATTTTTCTATTGGATTTTTTTTTTGTATATTGAATTGCATCACTGAACATGCTATTTCTCCAAAAGTGGGCCCTGCGTGACGAGTTACGCAGAGACGGAGTTAACACTAGGTTCCCTCTCATTTAGCCTGCTGTATGGGAAGCTAATCTATATTCGTTCTTTATTCCAGAAATACGTTCCATCAGAACAACGCAAGTCCGACCAGAAGTCAGTAGATGAGGTGGTCATCAAGGCGATCGGCAAACGAGCTGACAAGAAGATCCTCCGCGGATACCTCAAGTCAGTGTTCGGTCTGCGCTCCAGCCAGTTCGCGCACCGACTTGTATTTTAGATACATAATATAATAAATAACAAAAACATGTATTTAATGTGTTTTATTTACTACTGGCGACACAGACGCGGCTTCGCCCGCTTGAACTTGTAAGTTATAAATTGTAATGGTGCCGACTTCGATTTAAATCGTTTAAGCCGTTTTTAATCCATAAATTAAGACATCAATCAATCAACCGTTTTTAAAAATGATTGCTCTGGGTTCTTTTTTTTGACAAATGCCGCTCCCAAATAGATTATTTGACATATCTTCCATGTACAGACGACCAGCAATGTTACTATATGTAGAAAGGTATTTAAGCTGTCTTAAAAGATTCATCATAAGTTCTAAAAAAAAAACGAGAAATAGTTCAAGTATACCGAGCCGTTACAATGCTAGCTGCCAGTGGGACTGACAGTACTGACTTCTATGAACTAGACAATTCAAAAGTGCTTTACCCTTTTTAATACTAGCGACCAGCTCGCGGCTTCGCCCGCTTAAATTTGTGATTTTTTTGTTTGTTTAAGTACATGGAATTCGGAACAAAAAAAACGAAACGTTCCTGTTTTAATAAATAATGCTTGCAGCGAACTTAAGATTTCTAAAGTGAAAATTATTAAAATAATAGGGTGGCATTTTGGATTTTCATTAGAAAAATGAGTATTGGGGGCATTTAACAAAGTAATAGAAAAAGAAACAATGATATTTAAAAATTTTGTCTGTTTGTTGGTTTTTTTGTATGTCGACGTTTATATCTGAAACGGCTTAACCGATTTAAGGAGCAAAGACGCGAGCGCGGTGCGGGAGCGGTAAAATTGGTTTAATTGTTTTTATTTACTTATATATAACATTCGTCAATTTTTATGAATGTATAATGATGAAATAACTGACATAACTATTTATTTATATCCTCAAAGAGAAATGATAGCTTTATTGGGTACTCTTTTTTTTTTTTAATAAATTTTATCAAAATACATTTATTTATTTTAAGATAAAAAATAAAATAACATATAATATCTTATATATTTTATTATAATTACATATAATATATTTATATAAATGAGTGTATTTTTCAAATAAATAAATTGTCTACGTTTTCCACCTGAAAAACACTAATGGCGAAAAAATATTAAATATATATAAATATATAGATACCACATTAGTATCGATACTGTACTGGTAATAATTATTGAAATAAAAAATCGATACACTACCGGATACCTTTGTATGCAAAGTTTAAAGCTGTTCATTATGACAGAATATAAAACATTATATCTATAGAGGAATTATGCACTCCTTTTATTTTTTTCAGCTTCACGCTGTATCCCGCACACAACAGGGTAGGCAGAGGGAACATAAGACACTCCGTTCAACACTTTCCGCTCCGATTTTTTCGAGGTATTGCGGCGTTGACTAAGTGGTGATGTTCAACGCCGAGCTTTGGCTTTGGTGCCAGAGCGAAGAAATGAAAATATTAAGAAATAATAATTCATTCCCTTGAGTAGGGATCGAACCCACATCCGCCGCGTTTCAGTCACACCCCTGTGCCTATACATATTTATTTAATAATACATATATTATTTTGACGTCCCTCTGCACTACGATAATACGAACTTTGAAAATTAGTTATTGTGCTATAACTCTAACAGCAACACATGATATCGTAAACTTTTTTGTAGATATTGATGTCTTATATAAAATTGTATAATAGTACATCACTTTGCTCTATTCTTAATAATTTCCACAGCGTACGCGATATAAGGCTTTTTTAAATATTTTTTACACGTTAATCGTCTAATTGTAAAAGAATTTTCCAAATCCCTCCCGTAGTTTCGGGGCCTATTAAAAATTACAAATCTCAACAACACCCAAACTAAACCAAAAATACAAATCTTTCCTCTTTATATTATTAGTATAGATAGAATATTTTTAATGTAAACAAACAATTTTATAATCCACTATTTATTTAATAAGCCACATTGTATTATATAAAGTAACACGTCTATTTATATTTAATGGCGGGACGGGAGCGCGCTGACGGCGCGTTCCTTGCTTTGGCGCCGTTACGTTCCCGCCATTCTGCTTCTAAGCGGGCGTAAACTCCACCTAAAAAGATGGTTGTGATAAAATCTTTACTACTACTTCACGCTATGTAAAATGAAACAAATTTTATTTTTACGGTTTCACGAAAACAGCGAGGCAGACAGAGGGAGCTTAGTGGTAAGACATTCCGCTCCCCACTTTCCATAGCATTTTTCGAGACATTGCGTGTTGAGTGGCGAAACTTAACGCCGGGCTTTTACCCTGGTGCGAAGGGCGAAGCGAATATTAATAAACAATAGTTCATTCTCTCGAGTGGGGATCGAACTCACAGTCGTTGCGTTATAGTCACCTTTTTGCCTCGGGAGAATTAAAATTTTTTTATAAAATTTTGATTTCTTAGCTCTGGTACCCAAGACAAAGCGCGGCGTGGAGTTTCGCTACTCAACATGCAATACCTCATAAATACAGTGTTTTAACACTAGGTTCTCTCTGCCTACACCGCTGTATGTGTAATACAGCGTAAAGCTGAAAAAAATGCGTAAAGAGATTTTACAAATTACCCAGATAACGAGTTCAAATCTCCCAATGTTCTATACAACTATCTATAAAAAAGCAATCATCCGAATGATTTCCCCGTATTCCTTTTATTTTTTTTCAGTTTACCACATACCAGGATGGGCCCTCTGTTTGGACGTATGGTGGTGTCGCCTAGCGAGTGCCACACGCATGTGCTGGGCGGCCTTCTCTTCGAAGCGCCTCTGTCCGTCTTGATTACTTCGAGCTGATTGAGAAGATACCCATAGCCTACCCGGCACCCGACCGCGGCGACCACTGTGGATAACAATACCTTTTCATATCACCACGCAGAGAAACTGGACATTTCGTTTTCTACTTTTCGTTACTTCCGTAAAATCTTTATTTATCATACGTTAATGTAAATTTAGCTTCTAAATTTAAGTAATTACAGCACAATCGACGAGTCATGGCTGTTCTGAAGTTAAGTTTTCTGAATTTTAGGAAATTGTACACTCGGGAAGAATAATTGTAAGTGAGAAAATCTTAATATAAAATCTTCAGACCGGTCATGACTCGTTGACCGTACTGTATCCTATATAATTACACCCAAGGTAAAAACCGCTACATACGCGTTTCTAGTAATAGGCGGCACGGGGACAGGGGGCGGAGCCCTATTCCGTGGTCGGGAGCGCCGCGGAACATCTTCTTCGCTGCGTCCACTGTCTGTGCTCTGTTCACTCGAGTCGCTAGATGTGTCGTCTACTGGGTCACCTTCTGTACTACCTGCGCCTGGCTTTGCAAATTATAAAATTTTATAATATTTTCGTTCTTTGCTATTTTGCTTTTTTTCATTCAAGTAAAAGGAGATAATAAAAAAATAAAGTAGTAAGTAGCGGGACTTACATTCATTTTCTTCTGGAAAAAAATTTAATATACGAATACTCAGTATTTTTTTTTAAATAATACAAAAAAAATTGTAGTAATTATAACATTTACTACTTTTATAAAAAGATTCATATAGGCAACAAAATAAATAACAATTTGAACAGGACGAATCACAGGACAAATACTGAACCGAAAAGAATATCACATTTACGACTTAAGCATAGACAATCAGTGACGTCACATAAAAACTTATGAAATGCAATAGACAAATTAATTTTTATTGAAACATATACTAATTCAATGATTCTAAAGCAATCTAAACACACTAAAATATATACATTAACTACACGAGTACACATAATATACACAAACGCAACTATTTGCATTCTAAACTAAACACAAAATCTACCTAAACATGAAGATTGATCGCTTGAACATTACCTAAACACCAAGATCTAAACATAAATTAACTTCTTTAAGCACAAAGTTTCAACACAACTAAAAAATGGTCCTTCGAGCCTTACCTTTAGAGCACTATCTTCCTTTACCGGGGTCCTAGGTTTGATTTCCCTTCGCTCCGGCGAAGTACAGTTGGCGCTCCCTGCCAGCGACTGTGTAGATGCTCGAGGTGCACCCAAAACGGGAGAGCCAGGACGTGTGTTAGCTGCACGTGCCCACGTATGGTGGGATGTTGCGTTATTTTAATTACATTTCCACTTGAAGAATGAATTATTTTCATTTTCTCGCTCTGAAAGCGGCGTTGAGCCCTGTCACACAGCACGCATTACTGGAAAAGTCGGCGGAAGGTGGGGAACGGAGTGTCTCATAACTAAGTTTAATCTTCTTCAGCTTACTCTGCTATTTGCGGGATACATCATTAAACTATTCAATAATTATTTATGATGTTTAAGTGTAACTAGAACTAAATAGACTTCTATATACATCATGTTTTATGATTAAGTGAAGAAACCGCTGTGATACTTACTATTATCTCCATTTTTGTTGTCAAATGTGTGGTTTTTAAAGCTAGTATTTTAATGAATTTTATAGCATTTTTCATAAAGTAATTTTTCACTGATATTCTCTTAAAATTATCGATTTTTACTACTGTAATAAAAAATTAAAACAGAGTTAAGAGTCTGAGACCGTCTACAACTCTACACCAGTATCCACACCATATGGTACTTTTATAATGTTATAGGTATATAGGTTTTAGAGAGGATATTTTAATTTTATTAAAACATTTTAAGTCTACATTATTATGTATACAAAATCATATCAAATACATTTATTTAATTTTAAAGAGAATAACGTGGAAAATAGACTTGAAAAACAATAAACAAGTATAATTTTGACAAAGCAACGTTAATAATGAAACTACGGATGTTGCCAATGTGGAGAGCGTATGTACAGCGGTCTTCTATTGGCTTGGATTTTTTATTAATGGCGTCATGATTGGCTTGTCAAAGTTCAATTATTTTTTTATTCATTATAATAGTAATTATTTTTAAAAAAAATTTCAAGAAATAAACGACTTCACTTATTACGATGTCATTATTCTAACTCTTCTTCTCTATTTAAATTAATATAAATTTAATAAACACCACATTATTATTATTATTCAACCTATATTTTACAAAAGAAAATTTCAGAGAATCCAAATTTCGAAGCAAATCACGATACCTTCAAAAAAAAAAATCAATTCTCACGGTTGAACTTAGTGTTGCTAGTGTACAGCTTGCCGAGTAGCCCCAATGGTTGGCGAGGAGGGGCGAGCTGTATTCCCTCCCACCAAAAAACCTCTTTGCATTGGAGACGACCGTTCGCATCTTCTGTGTTCTCTGCAATGTCATCTAATATGTTGCTAGTTTAAAGTTTAAATTTAAATAAAAAAATAAAT
>DWLH01000906.1:0-15533 GCA_018249795.1 Heliconius telesiphe telesiphe
TACGCAAGTTAGATTGTATGTAACTTTTTTATTTGTTAATTAATTTCGATGTCGAATTTTTGACTTTTACTAAATTTATACATTATATAATTTTAAATATATTTAACTTTATAGCAGTACCTTTGAATAAAAGCATTCCCCTAGCATTTTTCACCAAATTCCAGAATTGGGAATTCGAATTCTTTCGAAAAATGCTAGCGGAGTGATTGGATGGAATTAAAGTCAAAGTGCTCCAATTATAAATAATCTGTGAAGTGCTACATATGCAAAAAATCTGTCTGTAGTAAATGCATTGATGAAGAATATTATTGCATTACTTGGTCTAATAATAATATTAACTAATTTAGTAACTTATGATTTAAAGAGTTTTAGTAAGTTAGTAGTATAGTATATATGCAGTAATAGTAGGATTAAACAAAAAGAGTTAAAAATAATATGCAGTAATAGTAGGATTTTATTTAAAAACCAAAAAAATATTTGATTTGTGTGTAGAGTGCGTAGCGCTGTGGCACAAACTGTGAATGCGAACTCGACGTGACGGGGATGTGGGATCGATCCTCACTTGAGGATTTTTTTTTTTTCAATAAGGGAAAATATCCCTTTTTTTGCTCTGGTTTCCAGGTTAAGAACGGTGTTGAGTTCTGTCTGTTCTTATTTATTTGATTTTGTTTGATTTTAGTGTGTATATTTTTGCCACTTTTATGTTTGTTAAATAGTTCGAATTTGTTTTAAATTGATTATTAAACGTGTTCTGTATATTTAACGAATTATTTTAATAATAACTTCCGTTCCATATTCCAACAATCATTATAATAAGTAGAATGGGACAAATTTGTCACAACGGCGGTTCATGGGAGGTCTTTAATCTTCGGCGCTTCTAGTGTTAATATTGAATGTAATTTAATATTTAGATGTAAATAATCTAATATAAATTCTAATTGTATACTTACAGGTATTCATTTGCTACAGTACCCCTAATACACACCCTTATATATCTGACAAGGAAAAGAAATTCTTAAATGAAAATGTCCAGGCTCTCATTCACAGTGAAAAACAAGTGCTAGATCCAGTGCCATGGAAAGCGTTACTTAGATCACTTCCTCTTTGGTCCCTTATCATTGCGGGTGTAAGTATTCTTTTTAATTTAACTAATACAATGTTATTTGTTGTACTTATATATTTAATACCTATATATGTAACTTGAGGCGGAAATTCATACTTTTTTGTCTTCCCATTGTATCCCTCTCGGAAACCTAAGAAACGCATTCCATTTTCCATCAAGACTCTACCGTTCTACACCTTTCGCCGATTTTTTGAGGTATCACGAGTTGAGTGGCAGAACTCAACGCCGTGCTTTGCTTTGTTACCAGAGCGAAGAAATAAAAATATTAAATTATTTCACTCTGTCAATTGGGAATCGAACCCACAACTGTCGTGTCGTACGCTTGTGCCCCTGCGTTACGATGGTATGATTTGACTATATAAAATTATATTAGCTTATACAGGGTCAAGTGTCAGCACCACTTTAAAACCTAAATTTTTACTACTCTATAAAAGAATAACACCAATAAAAAAATATATCCCAAAAATTTAAAAGTGATTTTTTCAAACAAAATAATTAATAAAATTATTGTTGTAATATAAAACGCCATTTGTAAGGAACGACACACGCACACACACACCTATCAAAGGGAAATCTGCCTCATTCGAAATCGAGTCGTAGATATTGGCGGCAAAGTTCAAAGTTGATTAACCTTTAGTAGTATTTTTGTAGAAGTATGTAAACACATACTACTACACTACTACAAGAATAACGTAAACCTAAACACGTTATTCGCATCTATGCGTAGCTGCGTCACACGAAATACAGGTATAGATAAACATCGTAAAATAAAAAAAAATCCTACGTTTAAGCTGTTGAGGTATCTTGATTAATTTCTTTAGGTATGGGTTAAAATATTTTACCCTATATGCTGTTCCCGTAAAAAGAGCACTGACACTTCCACCCTGTATATTACCATGACTGCAGCACATTTTTATATTTCATTTAGTAATTCCCGTGAATACATAAACATTGATAAATATAATATTCTTTTAGATTGGTCACGACTGGGGATATTTTACAATGGTTACCGATTTACCTAAGTACATGACGGATGTCCTGAAATTCAACATTAAGTCAGCTGGACTACTTTCTGCTATGCCTTATGTGGCCATGTGGATCGCGTCTTTCTTCTTTGGTCTTCTATGTGATTTTTGCATCAAGAAAAAAATCCATAATATAAAAAATGCAAGGAAGATTTATACAACGATAGGTAATAATAAAAATAATATTCTTAATACATATTTGATTTTAAGAATAGAAAATGGAACGATTTATTTTAACTTACTGGTGAAACATGAGAACATAAGTGATTTAATATCTCATGTCAAAGAGAATAACGAAGAATATTACTTTCAGCGGCTACTGGACCAGGAATCTGTATCATATTAGCTTCGTACTCTGGATGTGATACGACATTAGCTGTATTCTGGTTTATCGCGGCTATGACCCTCATGGGAGCTTACTACAGTGGAATGAAGATAAACGCTTTGGACATTACTCCTAACTATGCTGGCACTACAACTGCTATGGTGAACGGCATAGCTGCCATTTCAGGAATTATTTCACCATATTTGATAGGTCTACTGACGCCAAATGTAAGTCACGTTGTTCACGTTTATAGGTCTATTGACGCCAAATGTAAGTCACGTTGTTCAGTTTTAAGACGGATAACCTTAAGATGGAAGATATGTAATCATTCAATATTTTGATAATACGCCCACAAACACTTGAGCTCATCAATGTCTTTAAGTTAGTTGTTTGAGGAGTTTTGATAAATTCTGTAATCTATAATATTTTTATCATTAGTATGCATTGTTTTGATGATGTCACAGATAGTAACAAAAATGCCTATCTCATGTTATTTATTGTGATAAAAACTTGACATGTTATATCTGGGGATATATTTAGTGAATTGTATATGTCGGAGAAGGCTCCCCATAGGTGTATTTAAAAAGCATGACGTCAGCATCGCTGACGTCATTAATACCCAGATCATGACTACGTCAGTCTTTCGGGGTTGAATAAAGCCACGTAGGTGGGTTTTGCAAGTACTTTGTCTAGAAGCGAAAGAGGGTAGTGATTATTGATTATAAGTTGGCGCTCCAATATATATTGTCTTTCAAAACATAATTGTTTTTTTTTTTCAGTCAACACTCAAGCAATGGCGAGTTGCATTTTGGGTTTGTTTAGTGATTTTGGTCGTAACAAACATAGTTTACCTGTTCTTCGCCAAAGGAGAACAACTATGGTGGGATGACGTAAAGAAACACGGCTACCCTGAGGGCTGGAAACACGGGCCGCTGCCATTAAGAAATGCTGACTCTGAAAAACCACCCAATAATGAAACGATAGAAAAGAAATGAAGATGGACCGTACCTGCTAGTCATTAATTTTATTTAAGTTTTTAATTTATTTTATAACATTAATAAAAAAATATATAATATTTGTGTTGTTTTTGTTGTTTGTTGTTATTCCTTATTAATAATTGGTAATTTAATTCATAGTACTGTAGTAATCTATACATATAATAAAATTGCACCTGAGCGCTGTCTGTGCACGCAAGATTTATCACAAAATACATCGTTGAGGGCATTTAGTAATATTATATAAATAGAACATAAAATAATGATTTTTTACAAAATGCTGTCTGTTTATCTGTTTGTCTGTGCGTTTTCGCACGCTAGTTGTATTCGAACAAATTTCCATTAACATTATAAATAAAAAAGTTATATCATTTTAAAGTGTTTTGTTCGACATACTTGCCACAAAAAAAAAATTGGCTGAAATTTCAATTTTCAATGATAATATTATTAAAACATGAAAGTAATTCACATTAGTATATAAATAATTATGTAGTTCAGGCGGGCAAATCTATAAACAGGTTACAAAATATACATGAAATCAAAAAAAAAGCACGTAAGAAAGCAGTAGGTGCTGAAAAAGTTTCAAAGAATCTTAAGCTTCAATAATATTATTAGAAAACGTATTATATATTTGAATGTAGCAGGATTTGAACTAGAAAATTTGTAAAAATAAAGAGATTTGGTTTTCTTTTTACAAATTTCCGCTACCCAAAGATAGTCACATAGTCTTATCATTTGGCAAGAGAGAATGTTACTTATTAAATATTGTTTAGGTAGAGGGAACTTAATGTTAAGATACTTTCGTTCCCAACTCTCCGCTGAATTCTGGATGCATTACGTGTTGAATGGCGGAACTCGGCCTCGACAACAGATAATAATATTTATTTATTTCAAATTTTAAGTAATTGATAAACACAACTTATAACGATACGTTGATATTTTTGTTAGCTCAGTACAATATTTATATTATAATTAAAAATATTTTATCATCTTACATTTGGTTAGAAAAAGTATAAAACAGCCCCTTTTTGTCAACTATAGATACAACGTTATTATATATGAAAATATACAATGTGTCTAAAGTCGACAAAAAGTGGAAATCGAATATTATTTACTGACGAATTACAATTTTTTTCTATTTACCCTGTCATTCATCTGAAAAAGATGTTTTTACGTCTTCGACCAATTATACACTAGATAAAGGATTGCATGATACGACTTAAAAATATGGCACCAGCCAATATAAACAGAAATTCAAAATATTATTACACACAGACTTATGACATAAGATCATTTCAATAAAATCCAACTTTATAACAGTGCGTTAAGGCTTAGTTTTGTATAAGGCGTAATGGATATAAAACATTTTATTCCTAATCCATCTATCTATCAATTTTTTCTTTCAACTGCTTTTAATCCTCTGAGACTGACGTGGTTTTCCCATAGACACTGCGAAATATATATTCAGGTTATTACCACTGATTTTCAAATTTAAGCACCGCAGCTCAGTACCTTATCGTAACGAGCTAACGCGTCGGATAGTGTGTGTAGTGGGTGGTCGCAGGGAGCCCACGGGTGCATAGAGGGAGGAAAGGGTCCAAGAAACTACCACGTCAACGTTAACATACTAGACTACCATCTCAGTAAAATGGTTGTATTTATTCTATTTTATATAATATGTTATCTCCGTTATATTAGAATTTAATTTAATTTACATATTTATATTTATGCTAATATTAAAAAGAAAAATATAAAATATTGCTTCTAAAGAATATTCAAAACCTAACAACTCTTGCCGGTTTTCAGACTGTAATCCTTCATCTAGGGTATTGATCGAAGTTTTACGTATTTATAAATTAGATATCGAAATATTTTTTTTTAACATATACTTATTGGCAGTTTATGATTGCACATAAATCTTCTAATCTAAATCGTCTGTTCTTTAAGCAACTTCAAAGGCAAAGGTTCAGGTTTTTTGTTGCATTTAAGATATTAAATTCTTTAAAAAATACCACATTAAAACATAATAATATTTTATTTAACCATATCCTGAAAGCAGTTTGGTATCTTGCCGTAACTCCACAGTTTAGTTTAGCTCTTTCAATAATTGTAAAAAATTTTTAAAAGTTTGTACAAAAATGTGTAATCCGTAAACTATAACGGCGGCACCCATATTAGATTTACAACGGCACTGATTGTGCATAATTGCATTATCTACAGAACTAACGCTTTCTTCAAATTTCGGTTCACCTGGAAAACGAGGAGTGGGTCAAATTTTATTACAGACGGGCAATATTTGATTACAGACGGGCGGGCAGTTACTGCGACTAATAAATGTTAACAATGTCCTATCAACGACATGCTGCTTCTAGTTGACAAGTATGGTTAAGTTATAATCGTTTCGTTAAAAAAACTTAAAACTTAATTATTATTTTTTTATTTTACGACCAATTTAAGGTAAATACAGGGAATTTAAGGTTACCAACCTTACCATGAGATTTAGATTTCCACCAAACGGCTAGGTCGTTGATGTCAAGACTATTCCAAATCAAGGTATTGAAGAAAACTCTTAAGGATTGTATAAAGTATCTGCTGTTCCACTGGTAAGATGTGAAATAAATAGATCCTGGTTCATATTTCTATATTCTAACTACAGATTTAGCGGTTTTTACATGCAAATTATTAAATACTGGCTGTGCATTCGGTATTTTATTGAGTACCTATAGTATCGAATAAATTATATTTTATATATTATCTACACGTTTTTGGTATTCTACACATTGCCGAGGCATAGAATAAGGAATTACAAATAACTAGGTGTATGAAGAAATAAAAAGAAATAAAATATTTTTAATGATTTACTGCCAAATTGTTAGATATAAATTTTTGGAAAATATAAAGTTTTATATTGATTTTTTTTTATATATAAATCAGCTTTACGTATCCCGCATACAGCAGGGTGGGCAGAGCAAACCTAGAGTTAAGACACTCCGTCGCCCACCTTCTTGGACCTTCCACCGAATCCTGGAGGCATTGCATATTGAGTGGAATTTAACGTCGTGTTAACTTAACTTTAAAATTTATAGAAAAGAGTATTTATATTAAGTAATGCCAACACTACTCTTTTCTATAAGCCTTCAAGAAAATATAATTAAGTAAAACCGAGCAGAGTTACAGCTTAGTTTATCTAAAAAAAACATTTTTCTGTTTAATCTGTACGTAACCTACATACTCGTAGACCTGATTTTATCTTACATATTTCACTACCGCAAGAGATTCTATTGCATATGACTGATACTGTCATATCACAACTGTGTTTCACTTCAATAATCTCAATGACGTGGCGACAAACGGCGCGACAACTTTAAGAAGACTATCCCGAAAAATTATGTTGTTTTGCATTTCTCTGACGCATTTTCGCAGCTAGCCTATATGCATATCATTACGGTAACACTTATATAACGGGTTGTCTATATACAGTTCTTATTCAGAACGCTATATGTTCTCATTGATAGAAAGTACCGGTTATCGCGAGTGCTGTGACGGAAAAAACAATTAACATTTAATCATGACCTTAACGGGATGGCAACGAGTTTTAAACAAAGGTTTGTTTTTGTTTTTGGACAAATTATTATATATATAATTTTTCTTTTAAATTTCGGTAAACTCTCATAATCTAATATTGAGATATGTCAATGTATCGGTATTATAATTGAATAAATATGTGTGAATATATATGTTGTTGTTGTTGTATTTACAATATAAATAAATATTGATAACTTATATAACAAGAATTTGAGCTATACCCAGCGGCAACTAACAACCCTTTCATACGGTTTTTCGTTTGTTACAATAATTTACTTAATATGCTAAATATGCTATCAGTGCCTAAATCTTTGAAGATAGAAAAAAATAAACGTATACAATATAACATGGTTTCGAAAATTTGAGCCCGTGCTTTTATATAATACATATCGAATCAGACCATACGTTTTTTTCATAGAATTATTTATATAAACCAATTAACAATCAAATAATGTTAATTTGAAAAATGCCACCAACTCTACATATGTTAGGCAATTTATTTGCTAATATGTAGAGTTGGTCACACGTTTTAATAGGAAATTTAAATTAGCTAAATTAAAAAAAGAAAAACCGTTTCCTTTGAAATGTAATTGAAGCCAGTTTCAGTTTTAAGTCAAGCTTATTTATTTTTTTAATGATATTCATTAATTACACAAAGGCTAATCAATGGTCCAATTAATCAATTTTATTAGCTTTAGAAGAAAAAGAAAACGTTTCTAACACTATTTAATTTTTTTTGATTAATTCTATTGATATCTAGAATTTTTTTTTATTACTTACAGTGCTTATAATACCTCAGCGCTATGTCTTCGGCATACTCGGATTATTTGCTTTGGCAAATGCTTTTACAATGCGCGTATGTTTGAGTGTTACTATAGTTCAAATGGTCACAAGTGTACCTTCAGAAGGACATATTGTAGGAGAAACGTGTCCCGAGCCAGTTCTTGTCACAGACTCAACTAACAGTTCCTCAGCTTTTGTTCCGGTAAGTATTGGGATGTTTAATATATCTAGCATATTTGGGATGTACTCAAAAATATTACGGCAGGATAGGCAGAGGGAACCTAGTGTTATGACACTCCGTTCTCTATTTTCCGCGCAATTCTGGAGGCATTGCGTGTTCAGTGGCGGAACTCAACGTTGTGCTTTAACTCAATTCCAGAGCGAGGCGAGGAGATATTTCGTGGAGTTGGAATTGAACTCACAACCGTCGCGTTTATGGCTAAATGTTGTGCCATTGTGGTTTCGTCATTCATGAAACTGTTTACATATAAAAGAACAATAGCCTTTCTTAATTATAATATTGATATATTAATCATAAACGTGCTAACGGCCGTCAGAAGTATAATTAATTGGACTACGTTATGTAAGAATAATTTTTCTTTTAAATTTCGGTAAACTCTCATAATCTAATATTAAGATATGTCAATGTATCGGTATTATAATTGAATATATATGTGTGAATATATGTTGTTGTTGTTGTTGTATTTACAATATAAATAAATATTGATAACTTATATAATAAGAATTTGAGCTAGTCCCAGCGGCAACTAACAACCCTTTCATACGGTTTTTCGTTTGTTACAATAATTTACTTAATATGCTAAATATGCTATCAGTGCCTAAATCTTTGAAGATAGAAAAAAATAAACGTATACAATATAACATGGTTTCGAAAATTTGGGCCCGTGCTTTTATATAATATATATCGAATCAGACCATACGTTTTTTTCATAGAATTATTTATATAAACCAATTAACAATCAAATAATGTTAGTTTGAAAAATGTCACCAACTCTACATATGTTAGGCAATTTATTTGCTAATATGTAGAGTTGGTCACACGTTTTAATAGGAAGTTTAAATTAGCTAAATTAAAAAAAAAAACCGTTTTCTTTAAAATGTAATTGAAGCAAGTTTCAGTTTTAAGTCAAGCTTATTTATTTTTTTAATGATATTTATTAATTACACAAAGGCTAATCAATGGTCCAATTAATCAATTTTATTAGCTTTAGAAGAAAAAACTACGTTATGTAAGAACGAATTAAGCGACAAAATAAAAAATGAATTATGAATGCATATTGATTTTAGGCATGATAAACTGTCACTGTGTTCAGCTATTTTGGGACTCAAAAGTCTCCCCTAGATCCTTAATAATGATTAGTGAATCAAATGAAATGTCCAAATTTATTAGAACTTGTGCACTAAGTCGTTTCGTAATAAAGAATTATATACCTAAGTTACAATTATAAAATTCATAAACAGGAATTCAAAACACATAAAAAAATTATATCCACAAAAAATGGAGATAATTTATTTATTAATTTATTTATCAATAATGCAATATCCAGATAACCACCTTAAATGTAACCTATTTCGTATATGCATATTACTACTTTCTTGCCTATCAATAATTTGATCAAGAATTAAACTCCAATTTCTTTCTTTTCATTCTTTATTACAAATTACATTGCACTGGTTTGCAACTTACATTGCAACTAGCTGACAAGCGTAACGTCTCGCCGTAGGTGATCAGGTTAAGACTCTGCCAACAAACTTTAATGTATGAGTACATGAAAATGACCAGTTTTAACTCGTAACAGCCATAAATTGATTTTATTTATTTATATATCCATTATTGTATACAATTACAAAAAAGAGTATTCTCTCTCAGCCAACCTTGTCATGTGTGATAATAAGTGTGGAGGTGTGCAGAAGTATAATATATTATACATACATATAATTAACCTAGAATTAACTTAGAATTATACAAAAAAAATGTAATTATAATTATATTATACCAATAATGTAATCTCTTTAAACTACATAAAAATATAAGCCGTATATAGCACATCAATATATACATATAATTATAAAACACATTAAATAGATGAATATGTTCACTTATGTTTTTTTTTTTAAACTCTTTTGCCCGGCGCTTGAATACCTCACGAGAGAGAGAGAGAGAGAGAGTTCTTTCTATGGACTCGGTTGATTCATTCCATAGCCTGACTCCAGCGACTGCAAAAGAGTCCAGAGAAGAACCCAGCATGGCAGAATGTGGACAGCATAAGATTGAATTGGGAACGTAAGGATCTATCATGGAAAGAAGAAAGAAAAAAAGTCAGAAAATAGATAAGTTGGAGACTGGGCATCAAGAAGGATGAAGGAATGTCAGCAAAGGACTCTTCGAAAAGAAGAGAAGACTTCCTGCTATCAACTACAAAAAGCCAGCCTCCTACAAGATGATAAACGTTCATACTTGCGAAGGTTATAAAGCGTATACGGGTGCTGTGTATCCGTTCAAGCTTCTTCTTTAATATATCTTTATTCATATCTATGCAACAAACATCACCGTAATCAATAATAGGAAGCAGCAAGGTATTAACCGATTGTAGTTTAGTTAGTTTTTTGTCAATTATAATACCTAAGTCCTTTACAGTGCTGGTAAAATTTATGAGCGTGCTATTACAAGTTAGGTCGGGCAGTTTGTTATAATCGAGTCTAGCAAATTGTCGCGAGCTGCTGTAAATTATAGCCTGACATTTGTTAGAATAAACATGAATTCCGAATTTGGATGACCAAATTAAAATGTTACGGGGACTATTGTTAAGAGAATTAATAACAACAACAATATTATGTACACCTATTTATACAGCTGCAAGTCGTCAGCATAAATATGGTATCGAGAGATTATTAGGGAAGTGATAGAGTTAATGAATATTGAAGAAAAAAGAGGAGATAGAATACCGCCTTAGAATAGGGACACCAGGTATCACGTCATGCCAGTTAGAAAAGTTCTGGCCTTCACGAACCGATTGCGGATGGATCGAGATAAGACGAAAACCATTGTAAAGCTGTATTAGAGACGTAAGTGTAGCATAAAAGTGCAATAAGAAGATCTTGGTCTACTACATTGAATTCATTATTAGATGATATTCATTCATTTTTTATTAGATGGCTACAAAAAAATATTATAATGAAATCAATAAATATTTTATTATAAATTCATAATATAGTTTGACAAATAGAACAGAAGTACCTAACTTATGTGATATATTGTCACGACAGACAGTTGTCAAAATTATCAAATCATTTAAGATATACTCAGATGGTGTTGCAGGTAATCCTTTGACTCAGTAAATATTTGTATCTCAAGTGACAGTTAGACACGCACAAGTGTTATATTTTTTGTGATTACACTATCATTGAATACAGTATTTAGTTTACGACCCCCTATAATGTTTACATGCTGAGCTATCACTTATTACAATTGAGTTTTTATAGTTTCTATTAGAATTAGACTGTAATATATGATTAAGTAATATATTTTTTAATTTAATTGAAAATATTAAGAAATTAGACTCTAGAATTGCTAAAATATTATTAACTAAAACAAAATCTTAAGTATGTAATTGTACATACCTATGTACCTATGTACAATATTTTTTAATATTTCTATATTTTTTATGTTCAAGTCTTCTTAATAAAGTAAATCAATCACTCAATTACATGTTGCCTGATAGATAGGTACTCGTATAAAGAAAAAAATCCGATTCCGAAAACAGAAGTGCCTTAATGGGAACGCAGTTTTTTAAAATTAGGTTTCCAGGTTCTCTCTACCTATCTTTCTAGGTGCGGCATACAGCGTGCAGCTAAAAAATCAAAGAAAATGAAAACCTCTTTATAAATCGACAGCATTTTTAATGATAGACAGAGAAAAAATAATTTGTCTTTATATGAGTCATACATTCCGTCTATTTAAATTTATTCTTAAACTCTTGAAATTATATTTGACATTAGCGTTTCTATACGATATTTCTAAGCAGTAAAACGTAACAAGGCGGGAGCAACGCTTCAAAAGATCTATCTCGTAAAAAGAATTTATAATACATCACTCTTTTGAGATACTGAATATTGAATGCTTTGAAAAGCTTTCAATTAAATATATTGACGTATTCAAAGTTTCTTACAGAGTCTATTAGATTGAATTATAGCAATTAGTAAAATAAAAATCACTTTCACGTTGTATCCCGCACACAGCAGGGTAGGCGGAGGGAACCTAGTTTTAAGATACGGGAAACTTTTAAATTTAACGGGGTTTCTTGGAAAGATTTAATTGGTTGAAGAATTATAGGTAACTATTGGGCTTGTTTTTCAGTTGGTATTTTTGTCTTTTATAATTATTATAGAGGATAGAGACCAGTCGTGGCGCAGTGGCACGAAGTGTGACTTTAAGACCAACTGGCTGTGCAATGCCTTCAGAATTCGGCAGAAAGTGTGAAACAGAGTGTCTTAACACTAGGTTCCCTCTGCCTACCCTGCTGTGTGCGGGATACAGCGTGAAGTTGATTTAATTTTTGATTTATAATGATTATATTTTATTTCATACTTTTTGTAATAATTTATTAGCTTTGTCATAAGGATTATGAGACGAAAAAAATCTCAATCTTATAATTTCATTAAAGTAGTTAATGTCGTGAGGATTTGAAACCGCCCGCCCACAGTCCACGAGAATGCTTTCATAGCTGCTATCCATATTTTTTAAATTTCTCATTGCATTGTTTTATTTTGTATTATGGTAAGAATAATCATGATATAAACCTTACATAACGTTTTTGGAATCCTTGTGTTGAGCCCTTTAGTTTGATATCCATATTGTAATATTCGAAAAAAAACTTTTTTTTTTTTCCACTAAATACAACGGCGTCGGTTAGGTTGCTAGCAAAAAACTAACGAGACCTCGATTATGTAAATCCGTTTGGCTGTTAGATTTGAGGTTATAAAAAATATTACATACAAACATAAATACATACAAGATAACCCTTTTTTGTAGTTGGAAAAATCCACTTTTAACCATTTTATAGATAAGAAAAAGTGTAAGAAATGTGTGCGATAAGGAAACTACTCTTTTTTACTAAACACCATGTATTATACATGGTGTGTACATCGTGTGCCACAAGCCATCTCGTAATGATGAAAAAAAAAATTTTTGCTATTGAAAAAACATACAGAATATTTGTTATTTTTGACCCGTCGTTACTTCTGCAAAGCTGTCGTGGCGCAGGGGCATAAAGGTGTGACTGTAACGCGACAGTTGTGAGTTCGATCCTCACTCGAGGGAATGTTTATTAATATTTTAATTTTTCGCTATAGTACCAAGCCAATAAACGCGGCGTTAATTTCTGCCACTCAACCCGCAACGCCCCGAAGTGCCTGCCGGAGAGAGTAGGTAAATGGAGAACGGAGTGTCTCGACACTATGTTCCCTCTGCCTACCCTGCTGTATGTGGGATACATTGTGAAACTGATGTTTCTTTTGTAACCAATCTACGCATATAATATTAATGTATTTGTATTTATTCTTTCAGTCTCGAGAGCGATACGATTGGTCTGAGAGCACACAGGGTCTCCTGTTAAGTGCTTTTTACTACGGCTACGTCATAACACACCTGCCTGGGGGTATTCTTGCTGAAAAATTCGGTGGAAAATGGACACTTGGGTTAAGTTTACTCTGTACATCTTTGTCGACTGTGTTCACTCCGTTCTTTGTAACAAAAGGCGGTGCGGTTGGGCTTTTCTTCATGAGGGTCTTAAGTGGCCTTGGCGAGGTAGGTATTATTTTTAGTATTGGTATCTGGTTTTTTAAATTTTAAAGATAGTCAAATTAAGGAATACTTTATTATCATTAAAAATATTAATAAATATATATATTTTGTTAGTTGTAAAGTGTTCAAAAATAATTATATTATTTTAAGCAAATATATTTGTTATGTACACGAAAAATAAGTAACTATTTACAAGAACTGAAAAAAAAACAATATTACTGTAATGCATGTATTGAAGTTTTTTGAAGAACTTAAAACCCCCGTTTTTTTTACTAAAAAGTCACAAATTTTCAAATATCTGTAGAACTACTGAAAATCGCGGAACGTACATGAGGGTGAATAAATAATTATTGGGGCCCCCACCCATAGACCACCATTCGTCAATCGAGTCGAAGAATAAATGAAGTCATAACTCTTAAAATCCTTAATTTTTTTTATAAAAAAATACATTTAGAAAATTTGTTAAAAGTTACTTATACTATTTATATTTTCTTCTGTAGTGTAATCATCAGTAAAATTTATTAGGAGATATAAATTTTCTAAGTTCTGACGGTGTTAATATTAAGTTAATGTTAAGTTTAAGTATAAACATTTTACAGCTTATGTTATTACTATTTTATGTCGTTATAGCATTAAAGATTTAAGTAAAACAATAAAATGGTCTGGTCTAGATCGAACATGTCAAATGGTAGAATAGTTCCATACAAAGCTTAAGGCCATTTTATGACCTAGATTTAAAAAAATGGAATTTGCGCCCTTTATAAGTTTTAATTCTGTAAAAATATAGGTACTAGGCTATACCTTGTAGTTAACCAAATTTAATTTTTTTTAAACATTTTCAATGTTTAAAAATATTTAAAAAATAGTATTCTCTCTTGCCAAACGATAATTCTTAGTAATTATCTTTGGGTAGCGGAAATCTGTAAAAATCTCCCTACAGAGATGCTAACAACATAAATAAGTTGCGTATAAAAATTTCGACGTCGCTTGATGAGAACGTATGGCTTAGTGGTAGAGCGCCTGGTCGGTTTCCAGGAGGCGCGGGTTCGAGTCCCGCTACGTTCAAAATTTTATACGTTTTCTAAATAAGTATAAGTTAAAATTTATTAAAAATTGTTGGTTTGAGAACGATATTTAATAATAATAATAATAATATTTAAAAAAAAAATGCGTCAAACTCTTTGACATATCAATTGTAATCTTTTCCAACTTTAAAGTACCGTTAGCTAGAAAACATTATCGATTTACTTTTTTTACGTAATTCAATAAGATACAAAACAAGTTCTGTGTCCGCGAGGGCAAACGTGCGTCACGTTCATAGAATAGTTAGAATTTTATCAATGAAAAAATATATCAATACAATTGATAAGAATTAATCTTTTTTGCATGTATATGATTTTTCTTAGCTTAGGAACCTATTTTTAAAACACTCCGTTTCTCACTTTCCGATTTCCAATTTTTAAGGAATTGTGTGGCGAAACTCTATGTCGATCTTTGGCTTGGTACCAGAGCGAAGAAATGAAAATATTAAATCAGCTTCAAGATGTATCTCGCAGCAGGGTAGGCAGAGGGAACCTAGTGTTAAAACACTACATTTTCCCCTTTCTGCCAAATTCTGGAGACATTGCGTGTTGAGTGCCAGAACTCAACGCCGCGCTTTGCCTCGACACCAAAGCCAAGAAATGTAAATGTAAATAAATATTTAATTTCCCCGAGTGAGGATCGAACCACAATCAGTCGGTTTTACAGTCACACTTTGTGCCCCTGCGCCACGACTGGCCTCAAATATTAATAAATAATAATTAATTTCCCCATTCAGTTACAGTCACACGCTTGTTGTACTTCTGCGCCGCGACGGTCTCAATATATCACA
>DWLH01000907.1:0-15520 GCA_018249795.1 Heliconius telesiphe telesiphe
TCGCGGACGACTATTGTCCCCGCGTCTCGCGGCCAGTGGCGGTCGAGGAGGAGCACCGTGAGGTTTTAGTGGGTATTGGGACGGCCTAACATCTGCCGGTCCGTGAGCCCCACATAACCCGCTCGAGGCCCCACTCGGGTTGGTATCCGTAAAAGGATTTCCTCACGAAAAAAAAAAAAAAAAAGGTTAGGTTGTTTCAAGTTAATCTATATGCAAAAAAATAAAAATAAATAATATAAATACATGTGCTATGTAACATAAAATTGTTTTTTAAAAATCTCAGTTGGATGGGAAAATATTTAATGACTTCGACTTAGATTTTCCCAAAATCTTCCCATTTTGGTCAGAAATAATATACATTTTTATTTACAGCTTCAATTTTAATTCCGTATATAGGTAGTCCTCTTCATCTCGTACATATAAGGCAGAGACAACTAGTATCAAGACACTCCGTCCTTCGCTTTTCTTATTCATCTGGCATTAGTCAGCCGACCATTCTAAAAGCCTCACACAAAATAAGTAGAATCTTTGGGGAAATGAAAATATTTTATTCCCTCGAATAATAATCACGACCATCGCGTTTATATTAAGCCACGATGATCTCTTATAAAACACAATATACTATATATAATATCAAATAAATATCCATTTCTCTATATGGTATTGGTATTGCATCTAGAAGTGCATGAGCTTCTATCGCGTCTTTGTCACGATCAAACTATTCTACTATTCTATACAATATTTGAGGGAACATCTGCACCAAATCAAATCTGCACAAGAAAATTAAATATGTATGGATTTTTGTATTCTTCTTTTGTTTCTTTTATAGTTAAACAGATGTCTCTGATTCTTTTTTAGTTAATGACCACAACTCAATCATATATTAAAGGTTAGGAAAATACTATTTAGAAATGTACATCTGGAAACGGACAGGCTTAAAAGGATTCCCAGGGGCGCGGGTTCCGTGTGAACTGTGATAATTCTGTTGCCACAGAAATAATAAAAAGCAGAAACAAATAATATTAAAACTATAATAGAGGCCAGTTGTGGGTTCGATCACTACTCCAGATAATAAAATATTTAATATTTTCAGTTCTTCGCTATGGTATCAAGGCGAAAGCGTGGCATTTAGTTCCACCACTCAACACGCAATGCTTTCAGAATTCGGCGGACCGAAGTGTCTTAACACTAAACTCCCTCTGTCTACCCTGCCACATACGGGACACAGCGTGAAGCTGAAAAAAAATTACAGTAAATAAAAAAAAAACAAGGTCACATACATTGACCTCCATATATTCAGATGTTGTTACACAAATTACTCGCACGTTAACGACTCTTCGGAATAGCTTCCTTTGTTAAAAGTAATTTCAAGTTATAATTGGCACCATTCCCATTCAAATGATACTTTCAAGTTGTGTGGACGGTTTCAAAGGTTTCACGCAGTATATAACCACTGTACTTAGTATTTGGTCGGTTAATAATATTGAGATATTGAGTAATATTGAGTAATAAGACTTCCTAGTAAAAAACATGGAGCCACTACCAGGGGTTAACGCTTATAACAAAAAAAAAATCACATTTATTCAGGCCGTCGTGGTGCAGGGGTACAAAAGTGTGACTGTAACGCGACGGTTGTTGGTTCGATGGAATCCCCCCACTTGATGGAATTAATTATTATTTATTAATATTTGCATTTCTTCGCTCTCATACCAAGGCGAGCCCGGCATTGAATTCCGCCACTCAACACGCAATGCCTTGAAAAAAAAATCTGCGGAAAGTGGGGAATGCAGTGCCCAAAGCGTAAAGCTGATTTTTTTTTATTAGTTTACATTTTTTAAATAAAACTTCTGGGTCTTCTTGGGTCTTGGATCTAACTTTACTAGTCTACATGTAGAGAGGCGTGAAGTGAGTAGATAATAATAATAAAATAAATATATATTATTGCTGTTAAATAAATATATATTACTAGTGCGCGCGCGGCTTCGCCCGCTTATTTGCACCCTTAGGGGTGAATTCTAAAAAAACCACGAAACACGTGTTCAATGAAATATTTTTAAGAGTCTGAATTTAAAATTGTATAAAAATCGGTGCCGATTAAAATATTTTTCCATACAAACTTTCAACCCCTATTTCATACCTTTAGGGTTAAAATTTTTCAAAAACCTTTCTTAGTGGATGTCCAGATTATGAAAATAAACATCTGTCCAAATTTCATGTTTCTAAGCACAGCGGTTAGGGCTGTGCGTGCGTCTTACCTCAGTGAGTCAGGTACATGTCCTTTTATATAAATAGAAGATTGCTGTACTAAAGATAAAAAAATATTATTAGTCGAAACATCAGTCTCCCCACCAATATATTCTCACATTCATTCAATTAATATTGAATCATTTACTTTTAAACATTTTCAAAGTGTTATTCCATACTTAAGAACGAATATATACGGTTTTTTTAATAAGTATTAAATCATTTAGTCAACTAAATAATAGAGATAGCTGAAGAGTTTGTTTGTTTTTACGCCTTAATATCAGAAACTATTGGTTAAATTATTTTTGCCCATGAATAGGGAATGGCTATAGGGAATATTATATCACGGTAACCATTTCGTTCTAAAGCCACAGATGAAAGGCAGTGTAATGATTATATATGAAAATATGGCATATAGTGCCTAAAGGACTTAACCAAGTTAGTTCGAGTCGGCATCCAGTCCTCTGGATGACACCTGTCAGATGCATGTGACGCAGTCGAGGTTATAACTGACGGGAACATAACAGAGCGAATACGTTACCATTCGATTTAGAATCCGACTCTGTGCCACTGCGCCACTACGGTTTAGTTGTAATTGTTTGTATTTTTTGTCAGTATTAAGGATTTTCACTATTTATTGTTAACCTATTTCTTGCATATTTTTGGTAAATTAATAAAAAATGGTGCTAGATCACTATGTATTCTTGTGATATTTTCTATTATAAGGACCTTAAAAAATAAGTAATTATATTTCAATGAAAATGAAAGGTTTAATTCTGTAACATATACCTGCTAAATAGCATGCAAAGCTTACTTTAAAACCACAAATAAACAATAATATAATTTTTCACACCAATCGCAATTATATTAAAATTATAATTATATATATATATATATATATATATATATATATATATATATATATCTATATATATGTATATATATATAGAAATCGTTAGTTTTTTTATTAAAAGCGAGGATAGAATTGTCTCGAAATTAGATTCTCCTTGCCTACCCCTTCTATGCGAAAAAACCAAGAAATCAGTCATTATTATTCATTTGTAGGTGTTATTCCACACGTACGTCAAAAAATTTTAACATAGCCGGATTTTTTGAACCCGCGCTTCTTGGAAACCTACGCTCTGACCACTAAGTTATACGTTCTCATCAAGCAACGTCGAAATTCTTATACACTTTTTATACTGTAAACATCAATACAAACATACATACAAACACATACAAAAAAATAATCATTTCCTTAACGAAATTCGCTTAATATCGAGCTTTTATTTTAATGAGCGCCGTTAAATATATCGTTCCTACTTCTACTGATTGATGGAAGCTCATCTCATTATTCGGTAATGGCCTTATAATTGATTTTCGTTGCATCATTTCGAACGAATTAATTCGTTCGTTAAAATTATGACGTCTCTGACGTATACATATCTTCTTTGCTTATTATTTAAGTATTATTTTAAAGTATTGCTGCAGGGGCAAAAACGTGGGGCTGTAAACGCGATTGTGGATTCGAGCTTCGATTCCATTCTTGTTGCGATTCGCCATTCTACACGCAATATATTCAGAATTCAGCAGAAAGTGGTGGACAAAAGTGTCAGAATGGGATCGGAGTGCTTTAAGCCTAGGTTCCCAGAGTTCCCAGGTCCTCTTCCTACTCTGCTATGTGAGAAATACAGCGTGTAACTATTTCTTTTTAAATGTAGTTCATATGAGAAATGGTTGTATTTAATTATTTTCTTTGCTGCGTACATTTCACCTGATGGTAAGTGATCACCGCCGCCCACGATCCCGTGCATCACCAGAGGAGCTACAGGTGCTATGCCGGACTAAAATATGGAACGCGCTTATTGAAAGTACCCAAGTTGTATCGACTTGGAAACACTGGCGCAGGTAGGATATTCCACAGTTGCGTAGCGTTCAACGAACTTCTCTAATCTCTCTTTTAAATCTGATACGCGAAGAAGAAAGATAATTTATATTGGGAAGTAAAAATAGAGAAACTACTAATTTATTTATATGATTGCGTGTTATAAAAATAAACGTGAAAAAAAAGTTTTTTAAAAAAACTAAAAATATAAAGGGCTGTAACCTATTAGAGTATTCGACCCTCTATGTCTTCATTATAGTTTCATAGATAGGTTAATAATTGCGTTAATAATTCGTTGTGTAATTGCTCACCAACGTGTGTTTAGTATTGGGAATAAAACATCTGTTTTGAAATCTATTTATAGTGAAATCATATTTGTTAGAATTTCACGCTGTATCCCGCATATAGCAGGATAGACAGAGGGAACCAAGTTCTAAGACACTCCGTTCCCTACTCTCCGCCCAAGTGTTCTACACATTCTGTATTCAATGACAACCTACACCTCGCTTTCGTTTATTGCCACAACGAGAATATGAAATGTGTTTCTTCCCCCGATTGAGAATTGAACCTACAACCGTTGCTTTTAAGGTCAGAGGCAATATGGCTATAAGGCCATTCTATATCATTAAAAATACTTATTAGTATCAGTACCATAAATATAGCAAGTTTATTATATTTTGTTTTTTATTATATCCTGTTTTAATAACTAATATTATAATATTCGCTTAGCGTATTTCGATTTCATAGAATATTCTATATCTATATTTGTATTACCTAAAAAAATTAAGGAAGACGTAGCACAAGAGTACAAGACTTGCTTTAAACGCGACAGTTTTGGGTACGAATTCCATTAGAATATTAAAGAAAAAAATAATATTTTAATATCCTCACTCGGGTAACAAGGCAAAATCGCGGCGTTAATTCACGGTACTCAACATGCAATGCCTCGAGAATTTCAAGCAAAGTGATTAACGAATATGTCTTAGCACTAGGTTATCAGGTTCAATTACCTCTACTCTGCTATGTGCGGGATACCACGTGAAAAAAAATGTCAGCATCTGACTATAAACGCGATGGTTGTGACTTTTGGGTTCGACTCCCATAGGGAAGAGTGAATTATTTTCAGTAGACAAAGTGCGGCGTTAAGTGTCATCTCTCAAAATACAATGTGAATTGCGGCGGAAAACGGTGAACGGAGTGTTTTGACACTAGATTTATATATATATATATATATATATACTAATGTAATAAAATATAAATCTAGTGTCAGTTGTATACAATTTTTATACGTATATTAGATTGACATTCTTATAAATTCTAATTAATATTAGAAACAAAAAAAAATCCCACAAAAATCAACCAACATAGAAAAGCAGTTGAAAATTATTTAGCTAAATAACAAAACGTTACACGTTGACATTTTAAGAGGCAGGCAACGGTTGAATTGCTGTAGCCCCCTTTCCAAAGGTCACAGTCCAAATAGCCTGTCACTATGAACTAGATATCAACTGTGAGTTTGTTGGTTATTATAAGAGTTACACTATAGCATTTTTTATTTATTTATTTTATTAAAAATTTTACTTAAAAATCTAACATAATTATTTTACTACTACTTAATAAATAAAAAAAAAATAATGTAAATAATACGCGAGATGTCTAACATATCTCTTTTGAACCCGTTCTATATTTGTTGCAAAATGAAAATGCTAAACAACACTCCCATACTCTATTATTAATGAGTCCATATGAGGTACAAAAGTTAACTTACTTATTTAGAAAACGTATAAAAATTTGAACGTAGCGGGACTCGAAACTGTGCCTCCTGGAAACTAACTTAAAACAATATATCTATATAAATAATGACATAAGTATAGGTTTAAGTGATGTCTTAATAAATACTAATAATGAAAAGAAATATATAAGACAGCAGAATCTACAGTGTAAGAAATAATAACAACAAAAAACATCTAGCATAAGTCTCAGAGGCTGTCTTGGCGCAGTGGCATAGGCGTGCGACTATAATTGCAATGATTGTCGGTTCCATTCACCTTCGAGGGAATAAAATATTTAATATTTTCATTTCTTCGATCTGGTAACCAAGCGAGGCGTTGGGTTCCACCAATCAACACGCAATGCCTCAAGAATTTGTATCTGTAACGAAGTATCGTAAAAACTAAGTTCCTTAATTCTCTCTGCCTTCTCTGCCATGTGCGCGATATAGCGTAAACCTAAAAAAAAACATTGTTTGTACATCGTTTTGGCGCCGTGAAAGAGCTAGACGCAGGTGGACTTCTTGATATGCTAAGCTAGGTGGTAACACAGATTCTAGATGGTCAATGTATGTTCTTTAGATACAAATACTAATACTTAAAAATATTTTTTTGGATCATTTCGAACGAATCAACATTCGTCGTAAGTAATAAACATGGAGCAGAAGAATTTGGAAACCACTATCAGGGGTTAACGCTTTAAAAGAAAAATAATATTTCACATTTATTGAGGCCGTCGTGGCGCAGGGGCACAGAAGTGCTGTAACGCGACGGTTGTGGGTTCGATGGAATCCCCCCACTTGATGGAATTAATTATTATTTATTAATATTTTCATTTCGTCACTATTTTTTTGTGTCACACCGTACTTATCCCGCACATAGCTGGATAGACAATGAAGTGTTAAGATACTCTGTTTCCTACTTTTTGCCCTATGTTTGAGACATGTTACGAGTTAATTGGCGAAACTGAACGCCGCGCTTTGTGTTAAAATCAGAGTGAGGGAGTGAAAATAATTTATTCCTACAAAGGAAGGACTACAGAGAAAGGAAGTCAGACGCAAACATTTCCTCGTTCTGGTAACGATGCAAAGCAACGGCGTTGGTTTCTGAAACTCAACACTCAATGTATTCCATGTTATTCCATATTCCATGTTGCGTGGCAATCTCTTGATTGAGCGAACGAAAGGGGTGACGTAACACGTCGCACAATTTTAAAAATAGTCGTTTCACTAATACGATATCCCACAACTATTGATTTATAGAAAGAGAGAGAGAGAGAAATAATTTTAACAATTACCTTTTTTTCCTATACATGTTTTCTACTATTACGTTTTTTTTCCTATTACACAAAACTTTTACAGCCGACTGTAGCAATATTTTTCCAGTGGAAACAAGCCTAACTGTTTAGGGCGAACGAAATTCATTCCCTTTAAGTTTTCACATCACGTCGCGCTGTCAAAATTCTCATACGTTTTGATCGCGTTATTATGTGCGCCGTGCAAAACAAATGAGACGGCCAAGTATGAACTACGAATTACTAGAAATGGTATTTTCTTTTCAATTGAACTTCAAATGGGAATAAAACCTTTGACTATTACAACATTCGCGGCATTGAGTTTCGAAACTGGAGAACCTAGAGTTAAGACACTCCGTCCCATTAATACGCTCTTTGTCTCCTTATCAGAGCAAGTTATTATAAATATTACCTAAACATAGATAATAAGCAGAGAACTCCTACTAAACATTTTTCTATATAGTACATTAAAAAATGTGAAGCTTTTGATTATGCCAAAAATATATATTTTAAAATAAAATATATAATTTAAAATGGTGGAAGGTGTCATGGTTATCGGCTTCAGAGTTAGAAATTTACACGATATACGCCGGTCTCAAGTATTACTGAGATTTTTTCTACACTACGCGTGGCTACTTTCGAAAATTTATCTCGATGTTAAAATATTAAGAAAATTTAGAGATTACGTTTGTAAAAAATGTTTCTATATTTTTTTTGTTGCATTAATTATATAGTATATATATATATATATATATATATATATATATATATATATATATATAATGCAACAAAAAAAATATAGAAACATTTTTTACAAACGTAATCTCAAAATTTTCTCAATTAATTTTATGCGGTTTTTACTATTAGACAGTGACTTGTATGTTAGTGGTCAAACTCAACGCTTTGTCTACCATAACAAAGGACAGCAAATAATTGTCATCTCCGAGTGGGAACCGAACCATAAACCACTGAGTTTACAGTCACACGCTGCCGCAATCAGACTCGACAGCCTCTTCTTTAAATTTATATAAAATTGTAAAACTCTCAGTGGCGCTGATAAGGTGAGATATCCACTTGAGGAAGTTATGTACTTAATATTTTTATTTCTTCGCACTGATGTCGAGGCGTTAAGTTCCATCACTGAACACGCAATGCCCCCAGAATTCAACAGGAAATGCCCTCTGCCTATCTTGATGTGTGCGGGATAGAGCGTGAACCTGAAAAAAAAAATAATGGAAATATGAAACGAGTATATATTTAGAAGTTCCTGTTCCCCTATATCCCTGTGTACAGGTGAGTGCGTAAGCTCCACTCACGTTTTAGTAACCACCTCGCGGAATCTCAAGCAGACCGGCATATCACATCGAGACGCATTTAAATTTCATTTGAAAGTAATAATTATGTTACATTGTTTGATCGATATCCGATAACCTTGTGGTACAGTGGGAGGATTTATTAATTATAGGCTAGATAATGGGTTAAAATGTTGCAATTCGTTTATGCATATATGTATAAAGCTGCTATTGGAAAGGAAAAGTGTGGTGTTGAGCTTTGCTGCTTAACACGCAATGCCTCGAAATTTCGGCTGAAAGTGGGAAACGCAGTATCTTAATACTAGTTTACGTTGCTATTTGTGGGAAACAGCGTGAAGCTAGATTCATCGCGTATATTTTGTATTATACATTTTTGGAAACCCGACAGTTTCGAACACTTTGCAGTAGTCCGTGGTCACGGGTGACCCCTTCTTAACACGTCCGTGGTAAGGGGAGGGGTAGAGGGGGGCAAAGTGTTCAAAACGTCGGGTTGCCAAAAATGTATAATACGACACATACGCGATTAATCCCGTTAAATAGTTTCATTTAAAATGTGTCATAATCGTGGAAAATAAAGATCTTACTGACGTGAAGCTCATTGTAAAGCATTTAAAGAAATTATAACTATAAATTTAAAATTAGTAAATAGGTGCTTGCTTACATTAAAAAAAATTGGCAGCGGTGGGATTCGAACCCACGCCTCCGAAGAGACTGGTGCCTTAAACCAGCGCCTTAGACCGCTCGGCCACGCTACCACTGAACATTTAGATCCAATATATAAAACACATAAATAATGTTTAATTTGTATTATATTATCAATAAACTATCTCATTATTATTCATTTATTTATTTATAGAGGTCATGGCATAAACGCGGCAGGTTGTGGATTCCATTTCCACTTGGGGAAATAAAATAAGCAATATGTTCATTCTTTTATAATTTTTTAAAGTGTTATTCCACACTTAGGAAAGAAAAATACTTATTTAGAAAACGTATAAAAATTTGAACGTAGCGGGGCTCGAATTACGACGTAGTTTGATGAGGCTTAGTGGTTAGAGCGCCTGGTCGTTCGGTCGTGGTGTTCAAATTTTTATACGTTTTCTAAATAAATATAATATGTTCATTTCCTTGTTCTGGTAACGCAACGCTTCTAGAAAAAAAATGGGGAAACGAACTGTCTTAATGGGAACGGAGTATCTTAACACTAGGTTCCCAGGGTCCCTCTATCTACCCTGCTATGTGCGGGATACAGCGTGAAGTTGAAAAAAAAGTAGAAAAGGTCATCATGCACAGCTAACTGTGCATGATGACCTTTTCTACATTTTTTTGAGTCACAGTTTGATTGTAAATGCGATGATTATATGCTCTATTCCCACTCTGGATAATTTATTACATTTCTAATTTCCCAATTTTCTGGTAGGGGGAAATTGGAGTACCCAATAAGTAAACCCTAAGTTCTTTCTTAATACGCTGCCATGCAGAAATGCTGTTTTTGCAAGTATACAAAAACAATCAACTGTAATACCACTTAAATAAATCGGATGGTAAAAATCGTGATGCAACATAAACTTCAATTAATTTTACGATCGGTAAAATATTTAAGCTGAAATGAATTTTTCCATTCCTGACACGATTTTATGTTTACAATATTGCTATAAGAGCCATTTACCAATATATATTAAATATTGGATATAAATAAATTATAGATTAACTCGTTTATAATTTTGAGATTTCACTGAGTGACTTTAAAAGTAGCCGTAATTTGTACACGATTTAAATTGTTTTATAATATTTCAGTAATAAATCAGAAATTAATAAGAAAAATCTAATTGATTTTTGATGCAGTAGTGATTGGTAAGAGAAGTAGAGAACTATGGAGACATCGGTTGATCTTCGAAAACACAATATATACTGGAAGAAGGTTGCGTAAAAAGTTTAGGATCTCACAATACATTAAAATAGCTACTTTATACTGGACACGGAAAGTTCTATAAACGGCTGAGTATTTATTGATACTACAATACTTAAAATTAGATAATTTGAATATTGCAAAATTAAACTTAATATGCCAAATATGCCGGGACCTATTCGTACATTGAATATTTAGCTCTACATTCTCCTTGTTCACAAAACTTCTCAGTAAGCGTAATTAAATCTTTATGGTACAATTAAAAACTTATAGTACAAAGAAAAGAAAAAAATAATTTTTAAATAAGTTAGAAATGAAAGATGAATGAAAAGAATAAAAATAGAAGAAATTAAACCAAAAAACATATGTTTTTTGTTATATACTTATGTATATCACGCAAAATACATACAAAATTATATTTGTAATTCATATCATACAAAATGAGTGAAAACTTCTACAAAATTAAATTTGTTAAATTTTATAACATGTACTTCCCGTTGACCCAAAATTCTGGTTTTTTTTTACAGAACTCACGATAGGGGAGTCCGACTCGCTTTTGATCGGTCTTTTCACCTTTGACAATTTCTAAAAAGCATAAAATATTGTTATTTTCCTTTATGCTTATCCAAATTCACGTGGGATATTCACAGATTATCTGTATATATATATGTTTTTTTTGTTTATTTATTGCATCTTCACATTTAATGGTATTAAAACCCACCAGTTACATTCAGTACAGCCAAAGAGGTTTGATTACTGTCATCATATACATTGAAAATACGAAAATACTTTTGCCCTGACCTTATATAAATATTTCTCCGGTTTCCACATACCACTCAATTTTTAGTAACATAATTTTTTGAGTAATAGGAATCAACGCTTTATCTTTTCTAATGAGTCTATTAATGGATTTTTTTTCCTTATTTGGTATTAAACTCACTACCATCACATAAATACAAAATGACAAACGGCCAAATTACATACCCATAAAATCTATCGAATTCTACTTCTATCTTCATAAGGGCTGTAACCCAAAAGACTGAGAAGTATTCACATAGCTATCAATAAACTATAAGAAACCGATGGTAAAATAGCAGTTCCATTTTCTAATCAAATATAAGCCCGTATTATGTAAAACATAGAATCGAAATTCCTTTGTGAGAAGTATTTTCGGGCGTTGAATAATAGATGCGTGGGCTACCCTACGTTCAAATTACCGAACTAAATTATTGAGCATACCTCTCTGACCAGGTCTCGCTACAGAAAATAAGGCAAATGTCCATCTGTTTGTTTGACTTTTACTTGAAATGTATTTGAATGTAATTTATGTCGATTTATCTAGGTTAAAGCTTAACCTAGATAAATCAAGTAATCAATGTATAAAAAGAATTGGTTACAATTTTACATAGCATTATTTTATCAAATTCACATATAGGTATATGTAGCAAATATATATTTTTTTAACTTTCTATACTATGATTCTCATGTGAGGCTGTTGTGGCGCAGCAGCACACTGTCTGTGGGTTCGATTTAAAATTTGAATAACGAATATTTTCATTTCCTCGCTCTAGCAACAAGGCAAAGCGTGGCGTTAAGTTCCACCACTCAACGCATAATGTTTTGAATGTTGGGTTGAAAGTGAGGAATAGGGTATTTTAACACTCGGTTCCCTTTGCCTACATAAATGCGGTATACAACTTGAAGTGGAACCGGCGAAAGTGTAAGAAATATACTACGAATAGATTTCTATATTTTTCTTCATATTCCAGGCAAAACATAAGCAAAGGTTGAATGGTAGATTTCTAAATAATAATTTTATTTAATCCGACTGTCAAAACTTCAACTATGTTTAATATAATTTATGTAAAATTATTATGTTCATAATTAAAAACCACAAAACTCATATAAAATTAATTATTTTAATTAAATTAATCAAATGAATGAAACGTAAAAATAGAGACGGTTGTGGTCCATACTATGACGGCTAGTTTAACAAGAAACAGAGGTTTATACAATCGTACCTCTTTATGTTGTAAGGCAATTAATGTATTTCAAAGCTTCTCATTCGATCCCTAAAAAATATAACGCCAGTAAAAATGTAAAATAAATATTTAATGATTCAAAAAACGAGTTGGAGACAAACGTACATTGCATATGAAGTAGGAACAGAATAATTGTTGCTTTTCAATAAACCAACTCTTGAGTAGATTTGGCAGCATTCGAATAGAACTACAATTAATAACGATTTGGCAAACGAAAGTCAATTTAGAGAATATTCTAACATTTATTTGAAGAGAGGACTCGTAGCTTAGTTTTTACCTATATTTATCTGAATATAAAAAAAATATTTTATTATTATTTTTAATAATAATTAAATATATTTTTTTATTCCTTTTTCATAATAAGATCTTTGTTTTTCACGTTAGTTTTTTTTTTAAAATGATTTAACCACATTTATCGTATATTTAGCAGAACTAAACCCCGCGCTTTGCATCGAAATATTTCGATCGAAATATTATTGAGCCAGTCGGTTTTACAGTCACACTTTTGTGCCCCTGCGCCACGACTGGCGCCAATTTATGTTATATTGCAATATTTTTATTTTATTAAAAAAGGTAATGCGATGTAAAGCTAATGTAACACCGATGATGTAAAGATATTATAAGCATAACATTTTTCATTCATGAGTGCTTGAAGACGCCTCAATAATGTGAAGGTTGTATTATTTTCAAAAAAATAATTAAATCGAACAAACTGTAGCCATTGCGTTTACATTTAAACGCTGTCCCATTGCGCCATAGTGACTTTAGCTTTATGATGTATCTCGCATGGTAGGATAAGCAGAGGGAACCCAGGAACTTAATGTACACTACACTCCGTTCCGCAATTTACAACTACATCTTGTTTTATTAATAAGCCTAATATCATAAAAGTATTAAGAGAGAAAAAATAAACAATTTTATTGAGTAATTACTTTATAAGTTAATTGTTAGCTGTTTTCCATACATATTTTTAAACTATAACAGTTAAAAATGTCTTAACAGACAAGAAAAATATTATTAGTATAACTTTTTTTTATTTATTTATCTCCGTCATGTTAAACATAGTGTTGTACATTCCTCTTTACTTTCCGTCCGCTTTCGAGATATTGCGTAGTGATTGGTGAAATATAAATTCATGTTTTATATAACTAGAGCTAAGGATATGATCCTTTACCCGAGTGAGCTTGGGCTTCATATAAAAATGTCATTGTCATTCAATTATGTTTTTTAGCTTCACGCTGAATTTCGAACATAATAGGTTAGGCATAGGGAACCTGGGAACCTAGTAAGTTAAGATGCTTTGTTCCCATTAAAACACCGTTACCCACTATCCACCGAATTCTGAAAAGATTGTGTGTTAACTGGTGGCGGAACTCAACTTCGCACTTTTCCTCTAGTGCAACCAATTGTTAAAGAATGATTTCTTATGATAAAAAAAATATTAAAGCAATTATTTAAGAACCGACTAAAATACATTAATTGGATTTTCATAATAATTATAATAAATATTGTTAATTAAAATTATTATAATTTAATAATAAACAATTATAATATAAAACTTGTTTCAAGAAAAGAAACCTTTTTCATATATTTTGTATCAATTCTTTGAAAAAGCAATATGTAGCGCATGACCAATACTCCTATGCACTGGCACGTGAAAACCATTCTCCGACTTCGTTGTCCACGTCGTGTGACGTCAGGCAAAATTTGATTGGATTCAAGATACGGAGTAACTTGCCGTAACGACCTCCCAGAGATGTCAATTTGTGAAAATTTACATTAAATTCGGTTGAAACGTTTGTTTTTGTGTCAGTTTAGCGCTAGTTATATTATGTTATATAGCAATAGCAACACTGTAAATAATAATTCTATATACAATTTTCCAATTTTTATTTTTATACTTTGAAATAGTGTTGTATTGTATTATCAATTTATTTATAAATAATTTAATTTATAAATTTTGAATGTGTAAAAACATTTATTTAATATATTGTTTTAAATTAACATGTAGAAAGTAGGTTTCTCGTTCAATTTTTTTTCAAGCTTACACTGTATCTGCATGTAGCAAAGTAGGCAGAAGGAGGCCTTGTGTTAGTAGTGTAGTTTTGTAGAGCTACTCAATTCCTCTCACTTTCCGTCGGATTCTGGAGGCATTGCAAGTTTAATGGCGGAACTGAACGCACGCTTTGCCTCGACACTACGAAGAAAGGGAAATATTAAATATTGAATTTCCTTAAGTGGGAATCGAACCCACAATCTGACGCGCTTACACTCATATGCATATATATATATATATAAACCTCCCTATTGGTATTTGTACGACATAAAAATAATATTTTTTCTCTATTCTCTTGTTTGTATTTGAAGTCACATATTTTTAGTTCCATTACGTTTTTGCTACTTATCTTGCTTTTGTTCATTAGTCGCTACATAGAGGCTTAATGCAGCTACGATATTTATTTATATTCTTAAAAACTACATCCTTATATTTTTGTGGTTTTTGGTAAAGTTGACGAAATAAAAGCATATATGACTCTACGTAAACGTAGTGAGTAGGTTCAAACACCTATTTTTCATTATGCTACTTTTTTTTTTTGCTTTTCGTCGAAAGCAATAATTTAAAACAAGGTTTGTTGTGAATTTCCTTAAAATCAACAATGTGAGGTAAAATTAAAAATGAAAACCGTAAAATTTTCTGTAAATCGCCATCAGACGATTGTTAGTATAGAAGTATTATAAATAAACACGATTATATCTTTTGTAAGGGATTTATTGAATTTTGCTCATTAGAATAGCACTTTAGATATTCGTAAACTCTAGATATTTCAAATGAGGATTTGGCTTAGGCCGTCGGATCGCAATGCTTAACTTAATTTACAATCACATACTGTCTAGATGTGGTTGTAAACGCAGTGATTGTGGATTCGATACCCACTAGTGGGATTAATCATACATAAATTGAAATTGTTTGCATTTTCTTGCTTTGTTGACAAAATGTGGTTTAAAAGTTCAATATCTCGAACAACAAGCAGAAATTGAGGAACGAAGTGTCTTGAACCTAGAT
>DWLH01000908.1:0-15509 GCA_018249795.1 Heliconius telesiphe telesiphe
GATAAGAGAGGCCGTCCAAGGAGGACGAATACCTGAGGCCATATCCATGGTTAATGCATTACATCCAGAACTGTTGGACAATGATAGATATCTTTATTTCCATTTACAAGTGAGTTGATATTCTACCGTGCTCAGTAATTTCTTTGCATACCTATAATGTTAAATATTTAAATATAAATAACTTAAACTTTGAAAAAAAATAATTTGTGTGACTAGAACTGTCAGCTCTTTTTTACTGTCCAAGCAGTCAACGTCAGTTAAACAAATAAATCATTAAATGTATATCCAGCTACCAGCTATATTAAATTTCTTATACATTTGTTACTACAGATTTTTGTCTTTTAACATATATGTGTTACTTATTTTAGTGTTACTTCGAAGTTAAGATACAAAAGTACTTTTTTAAAAATTGTATAAAAAATTGCCATAGCAGGGTTTCATATGTTCTTATCAAGCTACTTCAAAATTCCAATTTTCTTTTCTAAGTGTCAATGACACTTAATATATTTAATTATTAGCATTATTTCTTGCCATCTTGCCAGCTTGATCTTTGATTAGTGGAAATTTAGAATTTGGTGGAAAGTTTCACCAAGTGTTTAAAAATATTGAAGTTATTTGATGTGTCTGGGTATGCAAAATTTTATAAATTTCCTCTATTTTAACAATGATCATTTGGCAAGACAGTGCTATTTTAACATTAAATTAAATACAATAATAATATTAAATATTTTAAAATTGCTAACAGCAAATGTAAATCAGAACATATTTGGAACTTTGACAAATATCAATAAGAATATTTAATTGATAATGAACACTTAAATTGTTTACAACAGACACTATTTCAAGTCCCAATACATTAAAAGTTTTGTCTCTTATTTAAAACATTTCTTTCCTTGGTGTATGTATAATACTTTAAATAAGCAACTGTGTATTTATTGTATCTTTGTTATTTAGCAACTACAATTACTGGAACTAATCCGTGCAGGCAGAGCTGAAGAGGCGCTGGCCTTTGCCAGTGCAACACTTGCTGAGGCTGGAGCTAATGACCGCAACGCTCTCACAGAGCTGGAAAGGTCACTTGCTTTGCTTGCCTTCCCTGATCCACACTCTTCACCTTTTGCTGACCTATTATTGCCTTCACACAGTCAGAAGGTAAATATTGTAGCAGCATAGTATTCAAATATAAATGTATATATTTTGTAACTTTCACAAAAGAATATAGAAGTATTAACAAAAAAACCAGCTCCCCACATTATTGAAACCTAGTGTGTGTGTTCTTCACTTTCTGATGCAATTCGAGACATGAGTGGTTAAATTAAATTTATGATGACTATCGCTGAATGCTCAAACATTGATATATTAATATATATGCATATATATCGGGGAAGTGTAGTATTGGGAATAGAGTATCATAACACTAAGTTTCCATGTTCTCTCTGCCTATTCTGCTGTGTGTGAAAAGAAAACAACAAATAATTATGGCACAATGCATTCAATTCTTGATTGGCAATGATCATATTCCTTTTTATATAGCAAAAAATATTATTTACAGATTGCAAGTGAACTAAATGCGGCAATACTGAAAATGGAGAATCAAGAGTATACCAATCCCAAACTATGTAGCCTATTACGGATGATCCTCTGGTCGCAAAACGAACTCGACAAACACAATGTTAAATACCCAAAAATGACTGACTTGGCCAACGCTACTATAGAACAACCTAAATGAAATAAATATTGGAAGAAAAACAATATGTATAGACGTGACTGATCTAAATGACATTACAAATCTTTTTTTTTTTGTGGAGTTTGGTAATTCTGCGTAAACAAAATCGTGGATTACGTTACGGAGTACCGCATACCGAACTATCGGATATCCGAAGTCAATATCGAATTCCTTAACCGAATTAGATGTAATTAGATATAATTAGTTTTGGATAATTTCGGATATAGACAGAGTGTAAACGGGATTTGTTAAGACAGACTTTTTATTTTGTCTATACTAGTGCGCAGTATAGAACTTCGTTAGAAAATGTCAATAATAGATAAAAAATAAATTTCCCATTAATGTTATATCTGTACCCTATCGAAATTATCTGAAACTAGCGGATAATTCGAAATAATTGTATAATCCTTAACAGAAACCAAGGAAGAAATACCAATATTTTTTTTTGGGTTATATGCAAGAATTAACTTCTAAACGCAAATATTTAAATACTATATATTAAAGTAACTCTGTATCAATAGTCAAAATATATATAAGTACAAAAATAAATGAGAAATATAATATGTAATCATAAATGTTTTTAATAATATAGTGCAAGCTCTTTATAATGCTATAAGGTTGTTGGTTCGATTCTCATTTGAGGAAATATTTAATATTTTCGTCTCGTCGCTCAGGTGTTGAGTTCACTTCCGCCACTTAACACGCAATGCCACCAAAATTCGGAGGAAAATAGGGAGCAGAGTCTCTTAAGACTAGGCTCTCTCTGCCTACCCTGCTACATGCGGGATGAGCGTGAAACTGTGAAAAAAACCATTTAACGATTAAATTGTTAGTGTCGAAATCCTACTACTTTAAGTAGTTTCAATTGTTTTCGATACAATTTTACGCTCATTAATTATTGTTACAAAAAGTAGTCTTTCTGTTTGCTTTTTTTTTATTAAAATTTCTTGCACTTAAAAAAGTATATAAATTATACATACTATATGTATAAAAAATATATACCTACGCATTGTTTTATTTATGCAAAATTATACGAGTAGAAAAAAATTGTACATAAATTTATATACTTTACACAGTATGTTAGTTATATAGAGTTTACACTTTATTAATAAAAAAAGAAAATGATTTGTCGCCTTATATATAATTTGGCTTTTAATTATATACAAGAGACAATAGAAATAAAGATGACCATACATGATTAAATACAATAGACTTTGTAATAGAATAATTATTTGCTAGTATTAAATATTTAGAAACAACAATTTTACGTAGCGGGAATCGAACCTGCGTTTTTAAGTGTATAAAATTTTCGAATTAATTCAATAAGAATCGGCTTAAATAGTGTGAGGCACAGGTTCAATTCCTGCTATGTTGAAAACTTTGTTTATAAATATTTTTACTTCCATAGTGTGTGAATAATAATTTTAATAATATTTAAAAATAGTTTGCTAGCATGTAGAACTACTGAGCTCAACAGAAAATATTTCATAAATAAAATAGGGTTGCATATAATCCTTTAGAAAATTAGTTTACACTGCAATTCATGATCAGATGATTTTTTTAGTACAATTCACTAAGTTTTATTAATAAATAATAGTTCTGGTAATCTCTTTTAAATTAATAATTTTTAAGGTTTATGTTGATATATTTTGATAAAAAAATAAAAAAAACCTCCAAAAACTGAATAGATCACAGATAAAAACAGTAAAATTAAAAAAATTAAATCAGCTTCACGCTGTATCCCGCACACAGCAGGGTAGGCAGAGGGAACCTAGTGTTAAGACACTCCATTCCCCACTTTCTGCCTAATTCTGTAGGCATTGCGTGTTAAGTGGCAGAACTCAACAACGCGCTTTGCCTTGACACCAGAGCGAAGAAATGGCAATATAAATTTAAGTAAATATTTCATCTCCTCGAGTGGGGATCGAACCCACAACCAGTCGGTTTTACAGTTACACGTCGTGCCGCTGCGCCACGACTGTAAAAACAGTAATATTGTTATTTATTCATATAAATTAATTGAATAGACTATGATTCAATCAATAATGTCTATTCAATTAATTTATATGGCATAATTAAAAATGGGGCCGTTGTAGCGCAGTGAATAAACGTCAGACTGTAAACGCGACGGTTGTGGATTCAATTCCCACCCAGGGTTATTGGTTTATTTTCACTTCCTGGCATTGGCAACAAGACAAAGCGCGATGCTAAGTTCCGGCACTAAATGTTGCGAAAATTAGACAGTGTCTGAGGAATGTACTGTTTTAACACTAGTTTCCCTAATACTACCCTACTATATGGGATGTACCGTGAAGCTAAAATAATACTAAAGATCAGTTGTCAACTTCATATTACCAAAAGATTTAAATTTAGAAGTTTAAAAAGTATTTATAAGGATTTTTTATGTAATGTTTAGAAATAAATGTAACATATGTAAGAAAATACAACTTTTTTATTGCTTTAACACTTCATATTATTTGTTATTATTCATGCACATGTTTAATAATTCTGTGTTTCCAGTATCTCTTAAGTAAAATAAAGAAAAAAACCAAAAATATTTGGTTTCAATTTTACAAAAAATCATTCAGCATTTAATTGTCACTAAACAAGTACAAATAGACATTTTTATATATTTCATATTAGTTAAACGTTAATTCTGTTTAAGCTAATCTCCGAGTATCAGTATGCTTTACTCATATGCTTGTGTAGAATTAAATTGACATTATTTACATTTTGAAATTTTCAATCATTAATTTTTAGCGAATGTAGAACCTAGCTGGGTTTTTAAACACTACCATCATTAGGCTAACAACATAAATAAGTTGTAACAAGTGTATAACAATTTCGACATGGCTTGATGAGAGTATATGACTTATGATGAGGTCATTTGCAGACATCCTGCTCCAGTAAAATTTTTATGTTTTCTAAAAATATTATTCTGTCCTTAGTGTGGAATAATATTTTAAAAATGTAAAATAAAATCAATACTTTATTTTCGATAAGTGAGTGTACAAATTTTACTAACATTGATTGTTTATCACCAACCAAGTACATAGTCTAGAGCTTTAGATATCAGACCGCTTGATCTTTGTGGTACTGGAGCTGACGGGATGGGTGTTGGACATAATGATCTGGCTGTTGATTGTCTGTAGAGAAAAATGACAATATAATGTATAAAATTTTGGAAAAAATATTTCTATTTATCTTTATGTCTTTAGGAAATAGTCATGTTATATAAAATTAATCATCCAAGTAGTGCTTTCATACAAAAAACATACAATTGTAAACATTTGCAACACTTAATTTTTTTTTAGATTTAATTATTTTCTATTATAATATTCCACATACAGTGCAGGTAAAAATACCTTATTGTTAAAACATAGCTTATGTTGACTGGCAGAATTTATTGCCATATTTTGTAGGCCATAAATGGCCATAATGGGACAGTCCATTAATCATGTGATGTTTTTTTATCATTTTCCACCCCCCTAAATATCACTAAGGAGGAGGTATTTAGTGAGGCTTGAGATTTAGCCCTCATCTTTCTCACCTAAAACCATGTGTATTTTTAGTATCTACAACAAATCTTGAAATTTTAATAATATTATCTTTAAAATAATAAAAGAAATAGTGTAATCATGCAAAAAAATATTTGCACTAGTACATGAACATTATTTAAGGTATATGAATATTGTCCTTGGATCATGGATAAGCAAGCACCTTGCCAAACAAATACATGTGATATTTTACTAGACCCTAACTTCCTCCTGTGATATTTTGTGATTTTTGCCGAAAGATTTCCCCCCCCTTTCCCTTGATCTATGGACGATCCCTAAGAGAAACAATGAAAATCATTCAATCCCCTACATGGGGATTGAACCCACATCAATCAATCAAATCAATAGAAGTGAAATGATATATAATAACTACCTTTTCTCTAAAGTGCCGCCAGGGCTTGAAACAGTCACGCGAGGTGGTTCTCTACATTCAACTATCCCAACCATCACACCAGGAAGAACGAGTCTTCCATTAAGAGCTATTGCCCTTTCCTTCTCACCTCTTGTTGCATACCTTATATGCGCCCAGTTGCCTTGTGTGGGATATTGTTTGTCTGCAATTGAATAATTATACAGAAAAGTAGGTAGAAAGTTAATATTAGTGTATAGGTAGTTTTGATTAAGTTATTAAAAATTCTTCATTTTAGTTTTTTTTTAATATTATGTTTATGTTAATTTATATGTGATATATTATTTTCTTGTTTTTATTGTATGGAGTTTATTAAATAACTTAAAAAAAGAGTATCAGTTTGACTTGCACATATGTATGTGAAGTAGTTGAAATAGGCTTTATTTTCTGAAATACTTATTTTATATTTAAACTGCTTACCAAGTATAGCACCACAACTACTAAATCTGGCCAGAACAGTATTTGCAGCATTAGGGGGGAAGCCAAATACAGTGACCCAATATTGATCCTGGTCCTGACATCCATCTTGCCATTGATTTGCTAAAGACTGATTATTCACTGATACATTATTTACATATGAATTATGCAACATTGAGTTATTTGCATATGCTAAGAAACTATTTTCTTGAAAAAGAGACTTGTCCACAGAGGGTTCATTGCTTTTAATTGTATCAAATAGATCTTCTATGGGAGGGCCATTTGTTTTACTAGAATACGATATGTTAGGAGAGGATGGCATATTACTAAACAGATTCTGTTGTTGCTGGTTATAAAGCACTTGCTGATGCATAGGTACATTTTGTCGGTATAATTTCTGATCTGGTGTTGATGTTTGAGTGGGACTCGTGGGTGAACCTGTTAACGAAAAAAAGTGGTTATAATAATAAGATATGTTTTGGCACTTGAAGAGAAGTAAGATACTCACCAAAAGCAAGACTGCGACCTTTTGTAGGCGATAAACTATTAGGTCGAGGGGATAAAGTAGACAAAGTCGGTGGATTTATTTCTCCTAATAAAAAAGGTGGTAAATATCCCACATTTGGACTTCCTGAAGGAGAGTGAGTTGGACTGCCTAAAGTCATGGGTTCCATTATAAAAATTTACACGATTTCACTGGCAGAGGTAAAAATAACAGATTTATTTCCTGATATATTTAAAGCTCAAACTTTAAACTCGTTTACCGGACTTCGAGTTCGACAGACAAAAATTGACAAATTGAATTGACAGTGTTCGTTAAGTTAGCGTGATGTCAAACACGAAATTCAAAAATCGGATACTCGGAATATTTCTTAATAAACGGAATATAAATGTTAAAGCTACGTTTGATTGAGTGTAAAGCTGTATAATAAAATTTTGGCATCATGTTATTGTAAATATTGGTAACATTGATTGAATTGTCAAAACAGCAGTCAAACAAACGAATATGGATTCTTCTGTGTCTGAAGAATCTGATAATTTTGATTCTTTTAGTGAAAATGAATATACCAAGAGAAAATGTAATACTCCAACGAACATTTCAACTAGTAGTAGTAATATTGTGTATAAGTTATTTAATAGGGAGGTAAGTTTAACTTCATATTTGAAGTTTAATATGGCTCTCGTATTATATTTGTTTGTTCATTTATTTCGTTTAATTCGCGTTGCTGATTGTTTTTAAATAATAAGTAGAAGTGTAAAGCTTTCATTGATATGTTTACTGTTCACTTTGTTAAATTTAGAGGGATAAATTGTAGCATAGCGACTTTGCACAAGATTTTATGTGAGTGAACATTTTCTTTTCAGATATTCGGTAGTACGTCCAAAAAACCAAATGAGAAGTCTCGTAAAGTCTTCGATAAAATTCCACCCAGGCTACGTTTCTGTCTAATGGACATAGTGCCTATTCAGTACTTAAGGGAACATGTTTTTATGGGTTTTTCACAATGTGGCCAGTTTCTTCTCAGTTTTACTTACAGCTGTAACACTCAAGTTTACTTCAGGGAGAGCTCGAAATTTACGTAAGTAATTTAGTTTGAAATGTTCAACTTAATAAGCTTAATATTTGGTAGAGGAATGTCTGAAATTTACCAGTTTTGAATATTTTATTTAATTAAACCAAACAGAGAGAAACATTTAGTTCTGCCACTTAGTAAATATACTTGGCTCTCTGTCTAGATTAGTCAGAGAGCCTATGATAACACTATGCTGGATAGACCATGAAGCTGGTACTTTTTGTTTTTTATATATTTAACATAAGTATTTAAAGATGGTTTTTTCAATATACATTAATAATAAATTATTTTAGTAAGTAATTAACATATATATTAAAAAATTCAACCAAATGCAAACAGCTGGTGAATTACATCATATATGGTATTGTTTCTAATCCATTTTTTTACAACTATGTATATTTATTATTAAATTATAAAAAACAAATAGTGGTATTCATTAACTATTCTATTCTATTCTTAGTTACGACTGCAAACTGTATACTAGATATTTATTATTTAATCTACTCTCAAGACTTAGTTTTGCTATATTAGTGGTGTTGACTACACATTGCAATTGGACAAAGTGCTATGTTGAGTTCTATCACTCAACACACAAAACACAATGGGATAAAAAAGCTTAAAGCTAAGCTAGAAATATTATATTTATTACTCCATATAATGTGATTTAAGTACATTTATTGAGGTTAGAAAAATTATTTCAAAATAAACATGTTCTGGCAAAATAAAGCATAGAGACTAAAATAAGAGATAAATATGTTGGTAAATAAGCAATAAAGTAAGACATTAAGTACCACTGCTGCACACAATATTTTGAATCGGGACAGAACAGAGCTTTCTGATACTAGGTTCTCTCAGACTACCCTCCCATATGTTTAATAAAGTCACTAAAGAAAATATTAAATAATTATCTCATTACATCTTTTTATATGAAGAAATTGTGTGAATATTTGTATTTAATAATCAGTTGATAAGTATTCAAACATTATCTCTGCATACAATAAACATTTGTGGAATTTTTAGAATGTACATATAGTTTACATAATAATGATAAGGAGTGATAACATAACAGAGCCAAAAAACTATTTTTTATCTATGTTTTTCATAACAATATTTTGGCACTGACTCAGAATGAATGTAAGTCTGGTGGTAGTGGTGCTAAGGAACTTCGTCTCATTGATACTGCTATAAGCCAACAGGTAAGACAGAACCGGAAAAATCTCCCTACTGCTTGAATAGATTATAAGAAGGCATATGATTCAGTGCCACATACTTGGCTTTTAAAGGTCTTGGAGTTATATAAGATTGATATGATTTTGTGATCATTTCTAGAGGCTTGTATGGGACGATAGGTCACTGTCCTTCATCATCTAGGGGAGTGTGATGTTCCTGCAGCATCTGAACTGATAAGGATAATGAAGGGTATATTTCAGAGTAACAATCTGAGTCCTTCATGGTTTTGTCTAGCACTTTGTTAGAGGATTCAGGTTTAGGCTTTCGTTTTCGCCGGGGGGGGGGGTAAGAGCATATCTTACTTGCTGTACATGGATGATCTAAAATTATTTGCGTCAACACGTCCTTATGCGGCTACTAATGGTTACTCCAAACTTTTAGTAGTGATATAAGGATGGAATTTGGCGTCGATAAATGTGCGAGCCTTTACTTTTGTCATTGTAAGATGGACTCAGACTGAATTAGACTCTGTAGATTGCCAAATACGTAAATTGTTGATGACATACTGAACGCACTGTATATCCCGCGTAAGTGTGGAGGTCGGTTCTTTTTGAAGGTCAAGAACCTCCATAACCACGAGGTATGCAGTCTTAGAGAATATTTTCTCAAGATTGACATGGGTATGCACAAGGATGTGGTAACAGTTGACAAAGGCCATACTCCTCTTTCCTTGGGCAAAGCAAACCGAGTGGCGCGCCGAGCAGTGATTGTTGATGTTATTATTCCACATGATGACAATCTAGTGAAGGCTGAAAAAGAAAAATTATCTAAATATTTGGACTTAGCCCGTGAGATTACCACCATGTGGGATATCAATGCGACTATCATTGTGCCGATGGTGGTTTCAGTTAACGGTTTAATAGCGAAAAGCCTCCACCAACATCTTAAGAGGTTATTGCTTAGCTGTTGGATCAAGAACCGGATGCAGCTGCTTTCTGCATTACTTGAGCACTTTACTTGAGACGGCGTTTATTGTGAGGAGGTTCCTCTCTCTGGAGCCCTAGCCACCGATGGCTTGGGCCCTTGTCCCACTCTCGGAAGAGTGTTCTTTTTTTAAATATTACTAAATGTATTTTTTACAACAATTTATATTTAAATATGTAAAATTTATTTCTCTTTTGCAATAAAAGTTTATAAGGAGTTTTTAGATTTGGGTCGTCTAGTTGTTTTTAAATTAAGTTTGTAGCAGGAATGTAGATATAAAACATAAACTAACAATTTTTTTCTAAATTAAATGGGTTTACTGATAACCACCCACAAGAGATTTACTGATAAAGGAAAACTTGCTTGTACAAAATATAGTAAATGCTATGCTCATATGCTGCACAAGTTTCTCAAGCTAATAAAAATAATATAAAGATAATTAAGAATTTACTAGATATTATTAATTATCTTTGTATTATTTTATTTTTATCTATCTCCACACATCTCTCTCATCTTACAATATGTGGAAAGAACCTGGTGAAACACTTTCCAGTGTGTTCAATGGCCTCAAGCCTAATGGCCACAGAAGCCCTCTCAAGCAGCCAAATAGTGCTTGCAATTTCTCAGAGACTGAACACCTTCTTCTTCCTTCTATGTATAACTGTAAAAGCCTGTAGTTAGTAGTAATCATGTTCTCGGATCGGATCACGTTGTTGTCCGTCATAAAATCAAGCTTCTAACCGGTTTTTTTATTCTTAAACGCAGTTATGAGCGACAACTCGTAGATGAAAATAAAATGCCATTAAGCTACCCTCCAAAATAATAAAAATTTCAGGTTGCATTTCCTGTCATGGGTGCCGGGCCGCGTAGTGCGGCCGGTACACAGCGTGCCTCTCTTCGGAGACGACTGCGTAGACAGTAAGGTGACCATATCAATGGCGCAGTGGAAGCACAATCCTGGTGTACTAGTTGTTTATGGCATTGCGTAAGTATTTGAAGATTTCAATTTGAGACCAGTTGCGGCGCAGTGGCGCAAGCGTGTGACTGTAAACGCGACGGTTGTGGGTTGGATCCCCACTCGGAGTAATAAATTATTATTTATTAATATTTTTATTTCTTCGCTCTGGTAACGAGTTAAAGCGCGGCGCCACTCGACACGCTATGCCGCCAGAATTCGGTGGAAAATGGGGAACGGTGTGTCTCAATACCAGGTTTCCTCTACCTACCCTGCTAAAACAATTGCATATTTTTAGTTATAGTAGTGTGGTAGCAAAATTTATGTTTGTATAAGATTAAATAGATAATATTGTTCAAATATGATAGTTGTATTATTAGTAGTAGTAAGTTGTTAAATGCAACAGTCAATAACATATTAATTAAATAAAGGATTCACTATTCTGTAATATAATAAGTGAATGTATATATATGTATTTATGATTTTGAATTTTTAGGGATTCATGCTCAGAGAGATCCTACCTCAGTGTAATCGGTGTACCTCGTTTAGGATGTAGAAAATGTTCAGCTATTTCTAGAGAAGAAGGTTAGTAGTAAATAAGGTATTATTATGTAAGTAGGCGGTATTGAAAAACTTACCTTGTCGTTTAAAATACAATATATGTGGTTAAGCCAATCGATCAAAGCTATATTTAAGCTTTTGATGGCCAGCTTAACGGCGTGATTAGGCAGATACAGGTTTCCTTAACGTTAAAAAAAATCACTCGACATTTCATTTGACAATTTATTAATTATTAATTATTAATTGATAATGAATCTAGCAGTGCAAGGACATGGCCGTAATGTCACTTTCATTATAGATATTTATAGGATGGTCACATGTTTTTTTCTCAAATTTAAAATCCTCTAATAATAATATCTTTAACTTTATAACGATGAAACGATGTTTTGAATTGTTCCGTCTGAAAGATATGTTTAATTTAAAAAAAAGATTATGTCTTTTTAAAGATATTTGATTATTTAGTAAGCAATATTACTTTCAGATGATTTAAATTGGAGTAAACGTTGTCTCGAGCACAGTTTCGCGATACACACCAAGTTTTTCTGCACATCCGACTCCAGTATGTACGAGCCGGTAGTACAGCTCGCGTACTCCAATCAAATCATCATTTACACAGACTTTATCCATATATTAGAAATAGATTTCGTTAAACCCGACGAGAAAAGTGAAATAGTGGACGAGAAAGTGACGTTAGAAAGAGAAGATGTTAGTTCAGTATACACCAATCCTAGTACTCCGGCTTCGGACGTGTCAGCGGCGTTTCAGTCACCTAAATATCAAAATAACGTGGTACAAAATATTTTAGCGGATTTTTCTGATTTGGAAGTCGATCCTTATCAAATGTCTAAACCGGTCCACTTGCCAGATGTTATGGGACAGGAATTATGTATACAAGCGTCCTCTATATCTCATAATTTGATGGAAGAGTGGGAAGGACCATCGCCGTCTATCAGAACGTTAATTAGTCCACCATTAAGATCTCCGAGACGAAGGCCGGCAGAAAGTATGTCGAGATTCAACGAAACGCACAGAACTATAGCGGAAAAAGCATACGAATTCGTCGAGGAGGCCGAAACTAAATGCGAGAAGCTAAGTATGTTCAGGAAACGACGCCTAGCCGACAAGAAATACGAGTTTTCCGAGGATAATAACGAAAATATCGTTCCTTTTAGGGTTTTGAGGAGTAATAGGAAATATTTCACAGGGTCCACTAGTAAACAAACTAAACGGGCCAAGTCTCCGCCGGTTGAAAGTGTGGTTCTTAGGGCTCATAATCAAATTAGTAGGGCTCAATCGCCCACTTCTAGCCTAGATATGAAGGATCAAGGACTTTCGTCTTTAGAATCAGATAGGAACAGTGAATCTGAGTATAGAGTAATGGAGATGTTAGACGATGGCTCTCTAAAAACGATCTCGGTACACGATAATACGTCTAAAACACTGTCCGATTGTCCCGTCAGCCCCCAAGACCCTTATTTAGTGCATTCTGGTAATTCCAAATGCAGTAAATTCTTTACAAGATATTTTTTGGAAAGTGATGATGAAATAACGTCTATTATTACAGATTCTGAAGGTGAGTGATTGATGTTTTAATAGTGTTATTTCTTTTCAACTGTTGAAAAAAATCTATTTCCACAAACTATTAGTATTGTTGTAAATGTGAAAATTTACTTTAGATTGTGGCCAGTAGGGGCGCAGGGGCACAAATGTGTGCGTGTAAACGGGACTGGTTGTGGGTGCGATGCCTACTCAAGGAAATGAAACATTTATTTAAATTTATATTTTCATTTCTTCACTCTGGTGTCGAGACAAAGTAACGTTAATTTCCACCACTCAACACGCAAAGCCTCCAAAATTCGGCGGAAAGTGGGGAATGGAGTGCCTTAAAACTAGGTTCCTTCTGCCTATCCTGCAGTGTGCGAGATACAGCGTGAAGCTAATTTATTTATGTTTTTACTTAAGAAGTACTTAGCCATAACTTATTTGTAATATTTGTCGAAATTCAAACTTAAATTAGGAAACAATCTCTTTAAAAATAATCTATTAATAACCTTTTATGATTAATTGATGATTGAAATGATTTTTTGAAAAAATACTCCTCTTTTGTCGGTCCAATATCACATTACTTAGACTGTGCATTTTTATAATTCATAATTATAAATTATTTAAGTTGATATTTGTGTGACAGACGATTGCATATCGGGATACCACGTGGCGCTGCCACTGTGCGGCGCGGGCGTCGGGCAGTCCCTGCAGGGCGTCGGCGCCGGCGCCTGGGAACAAGCGCTACAGGTGAACTACTGTTGTGTTGAGTTGTTTTAGCTTTACTAAGCTGGGAGACACTTCGTCATCTATTGGTAATCATCGATATACTAATATCAATATATTGGGAAATATTGATATTGCGGCTATATATATATTGCAAACATCAATTGATTCAATGAATCGATATAAAGTTTCAATACATTGCAGGCTCTAACTCGTCCCCCCGGGGCGACACTCCGCGCGCGTCAACGTTCCTTGGACACTGAGCTACTCTGCAACGAGGTGTGTGGTCGACTCTGCCACCTCGGGGGGAAGGACTTCATATACTGCTTCGACTGGGGTTGTCACGTTATAGACGTCTGCCACTCCAGCGGCTGTTTGTCTGGGGTGAGTACTGATTTGAATACAATATATCGCTTCAATTGGAGTCGTCATGTGTCATGTGTACTTGTCGGCAGCTGTGCGCCATGTGGCTGTGGGCGAGCGAGGCGGGCGCGCGCGGCGCGTGCGGCGCGTGTCGCGACGTGGCGGCCGCCTGTCTGCAGCACCGGCGCCAGTACGCCGCGCAGGTGAGGCTCGCAACGGCGCGGGACTGTCTACAACAAAAAAATATTTACTTAATACACTGAATTATGTTCCTGTTATAATATACTTATAATGTATATTTGCAACGCACTTAAGATTTCTAATGTGATCATTATTTAAACCTTAGGTCGCATTTTCGTACCTCCCATAAGAGTCTTCAATTGAATGTTTGAAATAAAAATACAACTTATCGATACTTACAATATATAGAAGAAATTACATTTAACAATGTAATATAACTTGGTCAGTTGGTCTGTTTGTCTGTGCATTTGTTCACGATAATCTCAGAAACGGCTTAACCGATTTAAGTGCACTTTTGTAATTTGGCTAACTTCCCTAAAATATTTAGTATTAGTTTTTAATCGGTTCACACAAAGTTAAAACCACATAACAGGGTAGGCAGAGGGAACTTAGTGTTAAGATACTGCGTATGATATGTGACTGACGTGCGAAGTGAAAATATTATTAAATTACAATTCAATCCTCCAAGTGGGGATCGAACCCATAACTTCACATTACAGTCACAACTTTGTGCCTCTGCGCTGCGACGGCCTTTAATATTTGAACTTTGCCGCCAATACCTACAACCCGATTTCGGAATGAGGCGTATGCGGCGGTTTCCATAACATAACATAACATAAAAACTCTTTATTTCACACCAGAAACATACACAATTAACAAATAAATTCATATAAAAAAAATGTGAAAAGGCGGCCTTATCACTAAGAGTGATCTCTTCCAGGCAACCTAATCAAAAGAATCAATTTAAAAGAGCCATTTGATAGGTTTATGTCTGTGTGCGTCATTCATGACAATTGGCTTTTTATTTTTCAACGATAATTTTATGATTTCTTTTGTTTTAAAAAATAACTTTTGCATTTCTGGGATTTTTTAAATTGTATTAGGCTTTTATAGAGTAGTTAAAACTATGGTTTCATTTAAAGTGGTGCTGACAAAAACACTCTATATAATTGTGCATATTTAATATTTATTTTTTGGTGAATAGAGCCAATAGTTATTACAACACTTGCGAAGAAAACATACTTTAGTCATTTTTTAAATTCTTAATTTTGAAAAACTACCGACATTCTTATAGTTAATAAATTATGTTTTTTTTTTCAATTAAAAAATAGTCTATGTTTTTCATTATAATGGCGCGAAAATATTCAAAATGTTCACAATAACACTATAATACCACACTAGTATCGACATTGTAGTGTTGATAGTGATTGAAAATAGTTATACTACAGGAGGATACCTTTATATGCACTGTTTAAACCTGTTTTTTATGATATAATGTAGAATA